>VMDO01013505.1:0-57936 GCA_007922755.1 Pedetes capensis
AGTACAACCAGAGTGCTCCTTGGAAGCAAAAATGGCCAAACTGCGTCTTACATATTTCGCACATGTAGTCAGGAGAGAACAATCCCTGGAGAAGGACATCATGTTTGGAAGAGTGGCAGGTCAACGCAAAAGAGGAAAACCCTCCACCAGATGGATTGACACAGTGTCTGCAACAATGGGCTTAAACATAAATAAGATTTTTTGCCTGGCACAGAATCGGCAAGTGTTTCGATCTGCTGTACATAGGGTCGCTATGAGTCGGACTCGACTCGACGGCACCTAACAACAACAACAAATGTTTTATCGACTATGCAAGTATATTTGCCTGTGTGGATCATAACGAATTATAGATAACACTTGGAAAAATGGGAATACCAGAGCACCTAATTGTACTCATGAGGAATCTGTACATGGACCAAGAGGCAGTAGTTCAACAGAACAAGGAAACAGTGCTTGGTTTAAAGTTGAGAAAGTTGTGTGTCAGAGCTGTATCCTTTTACCATATCTCTTCAATTTCTATCCTGAGCAAATAATCTGAGAAGTTGGACTTTTTGAAGAAGAACACGGCATCAGGTTTGGAGCAAGATTCATTAACAGCCTGCATTATGCAGATGACACAACTATGCTTGATGACAGTGAAAAGGATTTGAAACATTTATTGACGAAAATCAAAGAACAGCTTTCAGTATGGATTGCAGCTCAACATTAAGAAAACAAAAATCCTTACAACTGGGTCAGTATGTAACTTCACAATAAATGGAGAAAAGAATGAGGTTGTCCAAGATTTTGCTTTATTTGGGGTTCTGCAATCAATAACTGTGGAAGCAGCAGTGAAGAAATCAAAAGACACATTGCATTAAGTAAAGTTGTGGCAAAAGATCTCTTTAATTGAAAAGTAAAGATGTCACATTGAAGACAAAGGTTCGCCTGACTCATGCCATGGTATTTTCAGTCACATCATATGGTTGTGAAAGCTGGATGTTGAACAAAGGAAATGAGAAGAATTAATG
Source organism: Pedetes capensis (assembly GCA_007922755.1). Taxonomy (NCBI): domain Eukaryota; kingdom Metazoa; phylum Chordata; class Mammalia; order Rodentia; family Pedetidae; genus Pedetes; species Pedetes capensis. Next base: position 1,011 of record VMDO01013505.1, read on the forward strand.
CTTTTGAATTATGGTGTTGGAGACTCATATTGAATATACCACGGACGGCCAAAAGAACCAATACCAATAGATCTGTCCTACAAGTGCAATGAGAGTACTCCTTTTTAGACTACTTATTTTGGACATGTAGTCAGGAGGGACCAGTCGCTGGAAAAGAACTTAATGTTTGGGAGAGTGACAGGTCAACGATAAAAAGGAAAACCCTCCACTAGATGAATTGACAACAGTGTCTGTGACAGTGGGTTTAAACATAAGATTGTGTGCCTCGCACAGAATCAGGGAGTGTTTCGTTCTGTTGTACATAGGATCACCATGTGTCAGACTAGAGTCTACTGCCCCTAATAACAACAAGGTAACTCCAAAGTGGCTGAACTAATTTATAGTCTTATCAGCATTGTGAAAGTGTTCCTTTTTCTCTGCATTCTTGCCAGCCTTTGTTGCTATTTGTTTTGTTATTCTTGGTCATTCTTACTGGAGTGGAATAGAATCTTAGTGTTGTTTTGATTTGCATATCCCTAATGGCTAAGAGCCTATAGCCATACCGCTGTGGGATCTGATCCTGTCAGATCTTGGAAGTTAAGCAGGGTGGGGTCTGATTAGTACTTGGATGCAGACTGCCTGGGAACACCAGGTGCTGTAGGCTTGGGAGTAGGACCCGACAACCCACTACCAAAAAAGCAATCAGCCATTGAAAACCCTATGGATAGCAAGGAAGCAGTAACAATCCTTTTCACCTGTTATACCAAGGATCGCTATGAGTTGGATACCCACTGGACAGTACCTAACAACAACAACAACAACAACAACAACAACAACAACAACGGCTAAGGATATTGAACTTTTTAAATGTGTTTATTGGCCATTTGTATTTCTTCTTTTGAGAATGCCAACTTATTCCAACTTCCATTGCCAACTTATTTATTGGATTATTTGTTACTTTGGTGTTAAATTTCTCTAATTCTTTGGATATTCTAGAAATTAATCCTCTGTCAGATGTGTAGGATGCAAAGATTTTTCTCCCATCCTGTGGTCTTTCCCTTTATTAATTGTTTCCTTTGCTGTACAGAAGCTTTTCAGTTTTATGTAATCACATCTGTCGATTCTTGGTGCAGTTTCCTGAACAATTGGAGTCTTGTTAAGGAAGTACTTGCCTATGCCTGTGTGTTGGAGTGTATTCCCTATCTTTTCTTCTAGTAGTTTTAGGGTTTCTGTTTCTGTGCCCCCTGCTCCCCTGGGGAACTAGTTGGCTGAGTCCAGGGTGTCATGCATACTTTTCCAAGTACTCTACCACTAAGCTGAATGCCTAGGCCTTTTAAATTTTTTTTATATTGAGGCAGGGTCTTGCATAGATTCCCTCTGGCCTCAAACCTGCAGTCCTCCTGCCTCTGCCTCCTGAGTCACTGGAATTACAAGTATTGCTCATCTGAACACATAATTATATAGTCTTTTTTTTTTTTTTTTTCAGTACTGGGGGTTGAACCCAGGGCCTCATGTTTGCATGCTTTGCAAGTATTGTACCACTGAGCTGCACCCTCAGCCCATTTTTGTACTTTTTTGAGACAGGGTCTCACCAAATTATGCAGACTGCCTCTGGTCTCGAACTTAAGATCCTCCTGCCTCTGCCTCCTCAAACCGCTGGGATTATAGGTATGTACCACCGTGCCTGGTTTATAGTCTTATTTTTAATATGCCTGCAGCCATACCACTGTGGCATCAGATGCCATCAGATCTAGAAAGTTAAGCAGGGTTGGGCCTGGTTAGTACTTGGATGGCAGACTGCCTGGGAACACCAGATACTGTTGGCTTGGGAGAAGGACCTGGCAATCCACTCTCCAAAAACAATCAGCCCTTGAAAACTCTATGAGTAGTAGAGAAGCACTAACAATAGTGTTTCCACTGTTGTACTTAGGGTCACTGTGAGTCGGACACCGGCTCGATGGCACCTAACACCAACAATTTTTAATATTTTTGTGTTCAGAGATTCTACAAGTCCTATTTGTCAGCTCAATTTTCTTTACTTTTTGATTGTAAGATTGTTTAGCATATATAACCAAAATTATTTGCTGTAAGATTTTTGTTCTTGCTGTTCCTCTCCCAAGATTATCCAGATTACTTGCTTGCTAGCCTTTCATATCCTTCCTTAAATATCACTATCAGTGACACCTTTCTTGACTGTTTTCCATAAAATAGCACTTCCCACTTCAGTTGTTATCCCCTTTTACTTACCTTATTCTATAACATTATTATTTAATTTTAATTTATATTTATCCCTATCACCTTCTGTCCCCTCTTTCACCAAATGTAAATGTCAGATGAACAGAATCTTTAGCTGATTTGTTCCATCCTTTATCCCCTGCACCTTGAATAGTTACTTCCATGTATTGGATGTTTGATAAATATTTCTTTAAAGAATTAACACCTCTTTGATCATTTGATTATTTTGTCTTCCATGTTTTCCTGCAAAGCATTTTCTGATGATTTTATTCACATAGACTATTTTTGGTTTACTATGCTCTTAGAATAAAAAAATGTTTGCTGGGCACTCTGGCACATGCTTGCAATCTCAGCTACTCAGGAGGCTGAGGCAGGAGGATCACAAGTTTGAGGCCAGAGGGAGCCTGCACAATTTAGGGACACTCTGTCCCACAGGAAAAAAAAAAAAGCAGCAGTAGCAGCAGCAAATGTCTTGCTAATACTGTAGTAGTGACAGAGACACTTATAATACTAGCTACTCATTATATTTTCTTTTTCCCCTCTTGTCTCATAGTTTGGGGATAGGACCAATCCAGTTGATAAGCATCTTGATGTCCTGATCAATAAGTATGGATTGTCTGCCCATCCAGTTGCTCCTCAGATGTTTGGGTCTGCTGGAAAAGAGCATATGGAAAAATATGGTATGTTAAAATAAATCCTTAAGGCTGTTACTAGTTACATACATGAGATAAGAAATAATAAGTATTTATTAAGGACCTGTGGAAATACCAGGATATATAAGATGTAAAATGGTCTTTGAATTAAGTCGAAGGAATAGTCCCTGTACAGAAAGTATATGTAGGACATCATATGAGAAGTACCCAGAATACTCTATTGCAGGAAATTGGAATAGGAAAATGGTACAAATTTTATCTCCTTTAATCATGGTCTATAAATTGAGGAGTGTCAGTTCTGAGTATGCTAATGAGATTTAAAGTTTGCTTTTTTTTTTTTTTTTTTTTGCGGTACTGGGGGGTTGAACCCAGGGCCTTGCACTTGCATTCTCTGCAAGTGCTGGACCACTGAGCTGCACCCCCAGTCCATTTTTTAGCTTTTGAGACAGGGTCTTGCTAAGGTACGCAGACTGCCTCTGGTCTTGAACTTGCAATCCTCCTGCCTCCGCCTCCCAAGCCACTGGGATTATAGGCATGTGCCACTGCGCCTGGCTCAAAGTTTGCTCTTGGTAATAGATTTTTATGGCTAAATTTTACTTTTAATATTTGAATATTAATATTTTACATTTAATATTTGAATTCATCAGGAGTCCCTTCATCATTTGTCATTTTGTGGTGCTTTATGATGTTAAAGTTTCTCAACTGATTTTTATTTTGTAGGTAAATAATCCCAATTCTTTGATGGTCAGCGCTTTTCTTAGTAAGTTAACTAAAGCAAGGGATAGTGCAGATAGGGTGATTTTTGTCTATCATGTGACAGAGCCAGTGCCTTGTTGTATGCTGTGAGATAATAAAGAAAATAATGTTTGAAAGTTCTACATTCTAGGGGCTAGGAAGATACTCACTAGCACGAGGCAAGTGTTCCACCACTAAGCTGTACTTCCAGCCATTAACCACTTCCTTATTGAAACATTTTCTTTTTTTGACCTCCATTACACCTTTTTGATTATTCTATCTCCATTTCTCTTTCAGTGGACTAACTCTGTAAAAATATTGAATTCTTAAATTATTATAGTCTAGGCACTATTCTAGGCACTGGAATATAGCAGTATATGAGTTACTTCTGTGTAATAAACCACCCCTAAACTCAGTGGTTTAAACCAACAATTATTTATTCTTATAGATTATGAGTTTGTAGGTTAAATGAGAATCATCTAAGGTGAGTTCAGCTCTTCTTTGGCTGGGTTTGCTCAGGGTGATTGTAGGTTGGTTGGAGGCTCTATACTAGTCCTATTTGGCTCAGTTAGGTGTCTCTCATCCTCCTCCTGGAGGGCCAACACTAACATGTCATTTTCAGGTAGTGGCAGAAGCTTAAGAGAATAATCTGAAACATGCAGGGCATTTTGAGACGTAAGCTGTTGACTAAAGCGAATCAAACGGAAAACTTGGAGTCAAGTGCTAGAGAAATATACTCTACTTTTTTGTGGTGAGAAATTGCAAAGTCAGATCACAAAAGACATTCAGGAAAGACAAAGAATTAGGGACATTATTGCATTCACAAGCAGATGAGATCTTAAATTTTCTTTTCTTTTCTTTTTTTTTTTTTTTGCGGTACTGGGAATTGAACCAGGGCCTCGCGCTTGCATGCTTTGCAAGTTCTGGACCATTGAGCTGCACCCCTAGCTCTTTTTCTTTTCTTTTCTTTTCTTTTTTTTTTTGAGACGGGGTCTCACTAAATTATGCAGACTGCCTCTGGTCTCAAACTTGAGATCCTTCTGCATCTGCCTCCCAAGCCACTGGGATTACAGGCATGCACCACCGCGCCCAGTTTAGATCTTAAATTTTTGTTTAACTTTCTGGTAGGGGAGAGTCAATAACACACGATAAAAGAAAACTAGGATGATTTCAGGTAGTTATTAGTCCTGTAAAGAAAATAATACAAGGTATATGTGTTTGTGGGTAGTAGATGGCAAATTTAGGATAGTCAGTGATGGCCTTTTTTTTTTTTTTTTCTTTTTTTCTGTACTGGGGGTTGAACCTAGGGCCTCTCACCTGCATGCTTTGCAAATGCTGGACCACTGAGCTGCATCCTTAGCCCATTTTTTAATTTAATTTAATTTAATTTAATTTTTTTTTACTTTTTAAGACAGGGTCTTGCTAAGTTACGCAGACTGCCTCTGGTCTCAAACTTGTGATCCTCCTGTCTCCGCCTCCCAAGCCGCTGGGATTACAGGTGTTTGCCACTGCACCCGGCAGTGATAGCCTTTATGCTTGCATATCCAGTGGTATCTTAGCATCTCAGTTTGTATATCTAACAGGCATCTCAAATTTAACATGTTCAAATGTAAACCCTTAGTTCTGTTCTTTCATCAGCTCCTTCCCTAGTCTTCCTCATTTTAGTGACACTTCTATCCACTTAAATGCTCAAAGTAGAAACATGAATCAGCTTCAACACCTTTGTATCCCTTTCCTCTACTTCAGTTCCTCACTGTGTCCTATCAATTCTACCTCCAAACTATATCCTTTCTTCCAATTCTTTTCATTACTACAGCTCTTACCTTAGGTGAGAGTTTTCCAAACATGGGTTGTAACCCACTAGAAAATTATGGAATCAAATTTAGTGGGTTGAGCCTAGCATTTCCTAAATCTAAATTTACAAAGAAGTACACAACACACAAGTATACAGCTAGCATAAATATACAGCTCAGTGAATTCTCACAAAGATGATAGTGATGTACATCACAACCCACATAAAAATATATATATATATATATATATATATATATATATATATATATATATATATAAAGTTATAAATATCTAAGAATCTTCTCTGTAGATTATTACCCCTTGAGAACTCTGTAGGTATTCTGCAAATAATCTTGGGTTACTTCATTAGCCACACCTACAAATCTCATTGAGATACGTCCTTATTTAAAATAGGCCCCTTCTGAGATGGTTGAGGGACAGTAGTCTTAGCTTTCTAGCAATGCTTGATTGAGAGGATTTGTGAAGCATAGCCTTTTGTCAGTCTGAACTGTGCTCTGAGGCATTCCCTTTGATCTTTCTGAGATTTTTAATCATATCTTTGTCACACTCTGGATTTCACCTTGGAGGTGTTTTCCTGGAAGTGTCCTAGATTTGATCTTTGCTGAAAGGCCATTTCTTTCTTTCTTTTCTATTTTTTTCTCATATATGTAGCTCAGTCTGGCCTCAGACTTGATATCCTTGTGCTTTATACTCTTTAGCTTGTTGATTACTGATGTGTCCCACCAGAGCCAGGAGAAAGGCCATTTCTTAATTTTAACATCTTTTACCACTTAGGGAGGCTGAGAATTTTCAAAACTGTCAAGTCCTAGTGTTACCAGCAGTGGGAGGTACAACCCAAGGCTGCTGGCTCTGCAGCCTAAAGAGTTCTCCTTAGGGACCTCTACTCAAGTGAGGCCAGGATCTTGTCTTACTTTGCAGAAAAGAGTTTCAGAATGAGCCAGTATGAAGCAGAGTTGAAGTTTATTAAGTAAAGAAAAATACACACTCAAAAAGAGTAAGAGTGCAGGTGTTAAGAAAGATACATGGGTAAATGTCTTAATAGTTACATGTGTGATTTTGTGGCTTTTGAAGTTACATAGTTCAAAAGTTGTAATTCATAGCCAGGTTCAAAGATTAAACACAATTTTAAAATTAAGTAAAAATATGAGCTGGACTACATATTTCTCTTAAAGAATTTCCTTTGATAATTGATATTGTAAAGTGGTTTATTAGGCAAGTAGTTCAGGTTTATGGATGAGAAAGGATTACTGAAAAGGTCAAAATCAAAAGTTGTATGCGTTTTAGCTTTAAGCATGGTTCATTAGCTCTTTTAATACTCTTTGTTGAGATCTCGCTCAGAAAAGGGAGTGTACTCTCTGTGCAGGTGGTCCTTGAGCAGTTTTCAGTTGTGTATAAATTCTTGGCTAGCCAGTGAGAAATGCAAACTAGATCTTGAGAGGTGAGAAGCTCCCTTCTCTCATGTACCCTGTCTTTTTTTTCTAGCATTACTAGATCTTTTTTCTTTAATAGTCCTTTCCTCAATATGTTGTTGTTAAGTGCCATTGAGTTGGCTCGACTTATAGTGACCATGTGTATAATAGAATGAAATACTCCCGGATTCTGTGCCAGACACACAGTCTTTTTTATGTTTAAGCCCATTATTGGAGACACTGTATCAGTCCATCTAGTTGAGGGTCTTCTGTTGTTTCATTGACCTACCACTCTCTCAAACATGATGTCCTTCTCCAGGGCTTGGTCCCTCTTGACAACATGTCCAAAATATGTCAGATGTAGTCTAGCCATCCTTGCTTCCAAGGAGCACTCTGGTTATACTTCTTCTAGGACAGATTTGTTGTTTTTTTTGGCAGTCCATTGTATATTCAATATTCATCTCCAGCACCATAATTAAAAGCATCAGTTCTTCTTCTATCTCCCTTATTCAGTGTCCAGCTTTCACAACCATATGATCTGACTGAAAATGCCATGGTATGAGTCAGGTGCACCTTTGTCTTCAATGTGAAATCTTTGCTTTTCAACACTTTAAAGGAGTTTTTGGCAACAACTTTTCCAACCCAGTGCAATGGAGCCTTTTGATTTCTTCATTGCTGCTTCCATGGGTACTGAGTGTAGAACAAAGTAAAGCTAAGTCGTGGACACTTCTGCCTTAATCTTTTCTACATTAATCATGAAGTTGTGTACTGGCCCAGTTGTAAAGATTTTTGTTTTGTTGATGTTGAGGCGCAATCCATATTGAAGGCTGTGTTCTTTGATCGTCATCAGTAAATGTTTCAAATCTTCCTCACTTTCAGTAAGCATAGTTGTGTCATCTGCATAATGCAGGTTATTAATGAGTCTTCTTCCAATCATGATGCTGTGCTCTTCTTCATAATGTCCAGCTTTTTGGATTATTTGCACAGCATAGAGGTTGAAGAAGTATGGTGATAGGATACAGTGCTGACCCACACCTTGCTTGACTTTAGACTAGTAGGTGTTTCCTTGTTCTGATCCAATGACGGCATCTTGGTCCAAGTACAGATTCCTCATGAGTACAATTAAGTGCTGTGGTATTCCCATTCTTCACAATGTTATCCATATTTTGTTATGATCCACACAGTTAAATGCATTTGCATAGTTAATAAAACATAGGTAGGCCTTTTTCTGGTATTGTAGGGGCTTGCATGTTGCTGTGATGCTGAAAACTTTGCTACCAGTATTATAGATACCAGCAGGATCACCCATCATGTACAAGTTTCAATTGAGTTTCCAAAGAAAGACAAACTAGGGACTAGGACCTGGGAGCCCACTCCCAAAACAATTAGCCATTGAAAACCCTATGAATAGCAGAGAAACACTGTGAGATATAGTACTGGAGTGTCAGTCCCCTATGTTGGAAAGTACTCAAAAGACTACTGGAGAAGAGTTGCTTCCTCCAAGTAGAATCTACCTTAATGACAGTGAGGGAATGAAGATATAGGGACATCCATTTGCTGATGTGGCATGACTCAAAATGAGGAGAGACTACTGTAAACATCCATGAATAAATGGAATGTTGAATGTATGTAGTATGAATCTAGGAAAATCAGAAATCATCAAAAGGGAAATAGAGCACATAAAGATTGACATTCTAGGCATCAGTGAGCTAAAATGTTCAGGCATGGGCCATTTTGAATCAGACGGTTGTATGGTCTACTATGCCAGGAACAACAACTTAATGAGAAATGGGGTTGCATTCATCATTAAAAAAGACATCTCAAGATCTATCCTGAAATATAATGTTGCAGTGATAGAATAATATCCATAAGCCTACAAAGAAGGCCAGTTTATATGACTGTTATTCACATTTACATACCCACTACTAAGTGTACAAATGAAGGTTGGGAAGATTTTTACCAGCTTTTACAATCTGAAGAAGATTGAACATGGAATCAGAGGGTAATGATAATTACTGGTGGCTGGAATACAAAAGTTAGAAACGAAGAAGGCTCAGTAGTTGGAAAATATGGCCTTGGTGACAGAAACAGTGCTGGAGATCAGATGATAGAATTTTGTCAGACCAATAACCTTTTCATTGCAAATACATTTTTTACCAACATAAACGCAACTATACACATGAACCAAATTGAGTACATTTGTGGGAAGAGATAATGAAAAAGCTCAATATCGAATGTGAGAACAAGACGAGTTGCTGATTGTGAATCAGACCATCAACTGCTCATATGCAGGTTCAAATTGAAGCTGAAGAAAATTAGAACAAGTGTACGAGAGCTGAGGTATGACCTTAAGTATACCACACCTGAGTTGAGAGACTACCTCAAAAACAGGTTTGATGCATTAGACACTCATGATAGAAGACCATACAAGTTGTGGAATGACATCAAAGACATCAATCATGAGGAAAGCAAAAGATTATTAAAAAGACAGGGAAAAAAAGAAAAGACCAACTTATATGTCAAAACAGACTCTGAAACTTGCCCTTGAATGTGGAGCAGTGAAAGTAAAAGGAGGACATGACAAAGTTAAAGAATTAGACAGAATATTTCAAAAGGCAGCTCAAGAAGACAAAATCAAATATTACGATGTGCAAAGAACTAGAGATAGAAAACCAAAAGGGAAGAGCATGCTCTGTTTTTCTCAAAGCTTAAGGAATTGAAGAAAAAAAACCAAGCCTCAAGTAGAAATAATGAAGGATTCTATTGGGAAAATATTAAACAATGCAGGAAGCATCAAAAAATGGAAGGAATACATAGAGTCATTATACCAAAAAGAATGGGTGGATGACCAACCATTTCAAGAGGCTGCATTTGATCAGGAACCAGTGGTACTGAAGGACGAAGTGTAAGCTGCCTTGAAGGAATTGGAGAAACCCAAGGCTCCAGGAATTGATGGAATACCAATAGATATATTTCAACAAACAGATCCAACATTCAAGGTGCTAAAGTGTTTATGCCAGGAGATTTGGAAAACAGCTACTTGGTCAACTAATTGGAATAGATCCATATTTGTGCCTAATCTTTGGGGATGCCACCTAATATGGAAATTATTGAATGATACCATTAAAGTCACATACAAACAAAATTTTCCAAAAGATCATTCAAAAGCTACCGCAGCAGTATATAGACAGGGAATTGCTGGAAATCAGGCTGGATTCAGAAAAGAGTGTAGAACCAGGGATATCATTGTTGATGTCAGGTGGATATTAGCCAGAAGCAGAGAATACCAGGAAAATGTCTATGTTTTATTGACTACTTCCCTAATAGAAAGTTACAGAATTTTACTATAAACACAAGAAGAAATCAGGTGGCAAATTTAATATTTTGATTGTTTTCTAATTTCCACATAATTGTAGGCAATACTATTATGAAGATTTCTATTGCTTTTATAACAAAGATCTCCCTTCCTGCTGTTGCCAGTCAGATTTTAAGCCCTCATCTGCAGTGTCCTTAAAGGATCTCAAAGCTGCTACTAAGAGTCTCTTGTTCTTTCTTCTTCTTTTGTCTGTTCTTTTCTTTCTTTCTTTATTTCTTTTTTTTTTGTTGTTGTTGTTGTTTCTTTCTTTTTTTTACAATATTGTCAAGTTGAACCTAGGACCTCACACATGCTTGTGCTCCACCATTGAGCTCTACCAGTGAGCTACGCCCTCAGCCCCTTGTTTATTTACTTATTTTTTTAATTTTAAGACAGAGTTATGCTGAATTGTGCAGGCTTCCTCTGGCCTCAAACTTAAGATCTTCCTGCCTCAGCTTCCTGAGTAGGTGAGATGCGCCATGACATTTTGTTACTAATAGTCTCTTCAAGGCACTTCAGGCTAGCAGTTTTCTCGAAGTCTGCTTTCTGGTTCAAAAGCCACTCACATATTTTACATTTTTGTTTAGTGTAACCCCATTTCTAGTATTTTAGTCTGCTTGGGCTGCCATAAAAAAATATAGACACCATTTCTCATACAGAAATTTATTCCTTATAGTTATGGAGGCCAGGAAGTCCAAGATCAAGGCACTGGCAGATTCATTGTCTGGTGAGGGAGAGCCTACTTCCTGGTTCATAGAAGACACCTCTTCTTTATAACCTCACATGAGGAAGGGAAAAGAGAGCTCCTGGGGTCTCTTTTATTCTAATCCTATTCATGAGGTCTCTGTCCTGAGATCTAATTATCTCCTTAAGGCGCAGTATCCTAACACTATCTATAACTTTGGGGATTAGGTTTCAACATACGAATTTGTGAGGAGCATAAACATTCAGCCAGTTGTGTCCCTCAGAGGCTCCATTTCCCAATCACGTTGGGCCAAGGACTTCAGCATAAGAATTTAGGAAAGGGAGATACAATTTAGTCCATAGCATTCAGGTATTAAAATACATATTAATTATCTATTACTGCATAACAATGAGAATTTATTTATCAGTTGGGTCTTGACCTCAGGACCTCACACATATTAAGTACATGTGTGTGCGCGTGTGTGCAGTCTTTTATTTTTAAACAATATTTGATCATAAAACAAATTGTATATATTTTCATTCTTGCAGACCTTGAATTTATGTAAGTTTAATATGAATTTGTGCATCCTATTTATTTATTTATTTATTTATTTTGATGCAATATTGAGGGTTGAACCCAGGGCCTCGTGCTGACATGCTTTGCAAGTGCTGGACCACTGAGCTGCAACCCCAGCCCATTTTTTAAAAAGTTTTTGAGACAGGGTCTCGCTAAGTCACTCAGACTGCCTCTGGTCTCCAACTTGCGAATCTCCTGCCTCCACCTCCTGAGCTGCTGGAATTACAGGTGTGCACCACTGCGCCTGCCTCTTATTTATATTCTACATATTTTTCAGACAGCATTTCAATCACTTGAGAACAATTTTATAGGTTAATTTTGTAGTTTTCTGATTCAGTTGCAATAATAGTTTTCTTAATGTGTTTATGTCATTAAAATAATTCTTGTAGCAGCTTGCTTTAGGTTTTTCAATCCCCGTCTCCAGCTGTAGTATAGAAAAATGTTGTCATGACAGTGTTATGTTGCTAGGTGCCATCAACTCAGGTCTGATTCATAGTGACCCTATGTACAAAAGAACTAAACACACCCAGACACTGTGCCATGCCCAACACTATGTCAGGGCTTCTCTGCTCTTCATAGGGTTTTCAATGGCTGGTTGTTTTAGGATTATTGTGGGAATGGGCTGCCAAGTCCTTCTCTCATTTTTACAGTGCTGGGGATCAAACCCAAAGCCTCAGAGAGTGCCAGAGCAGCTGAACAAAACCCCAGCCCCAGCATGATAGTAGTATCTGTCAAATTGTTTAGAAACCACAATTAAGGGTGATTATCTGTGTGTGAATTAATAAAGTATAAGAATTTCATTACCATCAATTCAAATTAAAACACTTAAGCATTTTGCTAAATCTTTTTTTTTTTTTTTTTTTTTGTGGTATTGAGGGTTGGACCCAGGGCCTCGCACCTGTGTGCTCTGCAAGTACTGGACCACTGAGCTGCACCCCAGCCCATTTTTCACTTTTTGAGACAGGGTCTCCCTAAGTTATACAGACTGCCTCTGGTCTTGAACTTGCGATCCTGTTGCCTCCACGTCCTGAGCTGCTGGGATTACAGGCATGCACCAGTGCGCCTGGCGCTAACTCATTTTTTAACAACTTTTTTTGTTATTAAAAAATCCTATTAATTAAATTTGGCTTTATTACTTTTTTAATCCATTTAAAGTTTACTTGGAAGTGGGGAATCAAAAATGTTCAATTTCAGTACCCACATTAAAAACATTTTTTATACAGTGTCAATGTTTACATTTTATTTGTGTATTTTTTCCTTCCCAGTTGTTGTTTGGTGGTTACATGGAAATGCTTGAATACATGAATATTTTACTTCTCTAAAAGTTATAACCCCCACACATCTGTCAGTTTGCCGCACTGTGGGGGCTTGTGTGTTATGATGAGGCTGAAAGCTATGCCACCAGTATCTCAGATACCAGCAGGGTCACACCCATGGTGGACTGGTTTCAGTTGAGTTTCCAGACTAAGACAGACTATGGGGGATAGGACCTGGTGAACCACTCTCAAAACAACTAGTCATGGAAAACCCTATGGTTAGCAAAGAAACACTGTCAGATATAGTGCCAGAAAATGAATCCCCCAGGTTGGAAGGCACTCAAAAGACTACTGGGGAAGAGTTGCCTCCTCAAACTAGAGTCTACCTTGATGACAGAAATGGAGTAAAGCCCCAGGGACCTCCATTTGCTGATGTGGTACGACTCAAAATGAGGAGAAACAACTGTAGACATCCATTAGTAATTGGAACATGGAATGTATGTAGTATGAATCTATGAAAATTAGAAATCGTTAAAAGAGAAAGGGAGTGCATAAACATTGATATTCTAGGCATCAGTAAACTAAAATGGACCGACATAGGCTATCTTGAGTCAGATAATCATGTGGTCTACAAGCAAAATTTTACTAAAGATCATTCAAAAGTGACTGTAGCAATAAATAGACAGGGAATTACTGGAAACAAGTGGGATTCAGAAAAGGGTGGGGAACCAGGGACGTCATTGCTGATGTCAGGTGGATATTAGCCGAAAGCAGAGAATATCAGAAAGATGTCTATCTATGTTTTATTGACTATGCAAAGGCATTTGACTGTGTGGATCATAACAAATTATGGGTAACACTTCAGAAAATGGGAATACCAGAGAACCTAATTGTACTCACGAGGAATCTGTACGTGAATCAGGAGGCAGTTATTTGAATAAAACAAGGAAACACTGCCTGGTTTACACTTGAAAAAGGTATGTGTCAGGGCTGTGTATTTTCATCATATCTCTTCAATTTATATGCTGAGCAAATCATCTAAGAAGCTGGACTTTATGAAGAAAAGCATGGCATCAGGATTGAAGGAAGACTAATTAACAACCTGCGTTATGCAGATGACACAACTCTGCTTGCTGAAAGTGAAGAGGATTTGAAACATTTACTGATGAAGATCAAGATCATAGCCTTCAGTATGGGTTGCGACTAAACATCAACAAAACAAAAATCCTTATGACTGAGTCAGTATGCAACTTCATAATAAATGGAGAAAAGATTGAGGTTGTCCAAGATTTTACTTTGCTTGGCTCTATAATCAACACCCGTGGAAGCAGCAGTCAAAAAATCAAAAGACGCATTGCTCTAGGAAAAGCTGTGGCAAAAGATCTCTTTAGAGTGTTGAAAAGTAAAGATGTCACATTGAAGACAAAGGTGCATCTGACTCATGCCATGTATTTTCAGTCACATCATATAGTTGTGAAAGCTGAACATTGAACAAAGGAGACCGTAAAAGAATTGATGTTTTTGAATTATGGTGCTGGAGATGTCTATTGAAAATACCACGGACTGCCAAAAGAACCAACAGATCTGTCCTAGCAGAAGTGCAATCAGAGTGCTCCTTGGAAGCAAGGATGGCCAGACTGCATCTTACATATTTTGGACATGTTGTCAGGAGGGACCAATCCCTGGAGAAAGACATCATGTTTGGGAGAGTGTCAGATCAACAACAACAAAAAAAAGGAAAACCCTCCACCAGATGGATTGACACAGTGTCTGCAACAATGGGCTTAAACATAAATAAGATCATGTACCTGGCACAGAATCAGGAAGTGTTTCGATTTGCTGTCCATAGGGTTGCTATGAGTTAGACTTGACGGCACCTAACAACAACAACAACAAAAGTTATAAGGCCTGCAGCCATACCATTGTGGTGTCCGATCCCATCAGATCTCAGAAGCTAAGCAGGGTTGGGCCTGGTTAGTACTTGGGTGGGAGACCACCTGGGAACACCAGGTGCTGTAGGCTTGGGAGAAGGATCTGGCAGCCCACTCCCAAAATACAGTCAGTCATTGAACACCCTATGAATAGTAGAGAAGCACTAACAATAGTGCCAGGAATGGCAAAGTGTCGGGTAGTATTTCATGTGTCGTATATAGGGTGGCTATGCGTTGGACACTGACTCCATAACACTTAACAAGAACAACAAATTTTTCGAAGAAATTATCCATTTCATTACATTTTCAAATCAGTTTGCTAAGAAGTCTAAAAAGCAATATTTTACTATTTATTTTATTACTTTAAAAGATCATTTACAGTTTAAAATTTTATTTCTACTTCAGTAGTAACATTTTCTTAGCATGTTCACACTTGGGGAGGGGACTGTTTTCTTCCTGATGGTAATGTTAGAGCAATTGTGGGCCTGTCAGGAGCTCCCTTCTCTCCTCTGCACAGTGTTTCCTCAGACTGCTCTTGTTCTGATTCTTCCAGGAGAACGTGGGAGTATGAGTAATTTTTGACCTGGGAGTAGGTCTTTTGTGGGGTTTCTTTTCTTTTCTTTTTTTAATAACTTGGAGATAATTTGAAGTTTTGGCATCTTCTGTTTTCTGGTTATGCTGATTTTATAGTTTTCTGCTGCCTTTTTTTTTTCTTATTGTTATTCTGTATTGTTTTTAGAGGACACAGAGAGAGATTTAGCTTCTGTTGTCCTTGCGCGCCTGAATATCCTCCCGCTGGTGTGTCTTTAAGCTTATATATTATCTCAAGTTTTACATTACTTGGAGTAGCTAGACAGTTTTCTAGAGTAAAATTTGAAATAAAAATATGTACTATCTTAGGTAAAATGTTATTTTTCAACATATTTGTAAATAAATTGTAGAATTTCATGAAGGTAAATTGTCACTTGAAATTACTATTTGTACTGATGTGGTAGTGCACACCTATTTGTAAGTGGAGGTAGGAAGATACTGAGTTTGAGGCCATAGGCAGCCTGCATGATTTAACAAGACCCTGACTCAATATAAAAAATAAAAAAAAGTAGGCTTGGCGTGCAGTCCAGTAGTAGAGAACTTCAGAGCGTATTTAAGGCCCTGTGTTCAACTCCCAAGTACTGCAACACTAAAAAATAAAAATAAATTAAAAAAAAAGCAATTTGCTGCTTGTGAGTGTGTATGATAAATGAATACATAAAAAAATTTGTAGTGGCTTAAATCACTTATAGGATTAGCAGAATTTTATGGCTTCGTAATATGATTTAAGGAGATTGAAATCTTTTCATACTAAGCATATCCTCTGAAGTCAAAAACCTTATTTGGCAGTTCTGAATCAGTTGTCAACTGTTCTCCCTCAGCGGCAGGTTTAAGAAATATATAAGTGGCTGGGTGCGGTGGTGCACGCCTGTAATCCCAGCGGCTCAGGAGGCGAAGGCAGGAGGATTGCAAGTTCAAGGCCAGAGGCAGTCTGTGCTAATTTAGTGAGACCCTGTCTCAAAAAAATAAAAAAAAAAATAAAAAAAGGGCTGGGTGTGCAGCTCAGTGGTCCAGCATTTGCAGAACATGCAAGTGCGAGGCCCTGGGTTCAATCCCCAGTGCTGCAAAAAAAAAAAAGAAAAAAAAGAAATATATAAGTGACTGGCAGAATATTTTTCAAGTTAGTGCCAGCTTTTATAGATTAATTGGATCCCATTGTTTAAAAAAAAAAAAAAGGAAAAAAAGATATTAGTGTTACCAGAGAAGTTACTTGGGTCTTTCTTGGTACCAATGTGCAGCATTCCCAAGTCCCCAATGCTGGGTCCTTAGTTCAACAAATGAAAGAATTGAGTTTGAGAAGCCACACAAGACATGCAAAGTGAATGTTTTATTTAGAACAATGTAAAGAGTGAAAGGGATAAAGAAAAATGTAAGTAAGCAATAAAGGTAACAGGAATAGAGCCTCTGAATATACAGGGGGCCCCACCCCCCAGAGTTGGGGAAAACCCACATGTGGTGTCTGGTGTCTGGCTAGGGATACATACAAGTGCCTAGAACTGCATAGAGAATCCCACATAGGATTCTTCCAGAACTTTGCCTGATAACAGCTATTTTTGTCTTTTTTAAAGTATTAAAAAGAATTTTTTTTTGCAAGTTTTGACTCAGTAGTGTACTTGCTTTTGTTTTCTTGACATTATTACATATTTACATTTTCTGTTAAGGGATTTTAAAAACATACATAGTTCTTATCAGGATTTAACTCTTCTGATGACTCTTCTACCTTATCATAAGGAGAAGGAAGAAGATGAGATATTTATCAGGCCCTGGAGAGCATAACTATACAGTTTCATCAGCCCAGGGACATCAGAGTTTCTGGTAGACTCTAGAAGAATTGCTGGCAGGATTCTTTTGTCATAGGCCCCTATGGTCCGAGACTGTACTTTCTAGTTTTTGAAACTGAACCCCAGATATACTAAGTAAAATGGACAGTTTGAACTGTTTTCATCTCATATGCTTCTTGGGTAATTCGCTAAACACACTCTAATTTAATTATAAAAATTTTATATGAGATATTCAAAACTTATATCTATGCAAGAGAAAATACAGAAACATTTAGCAGAACACTGAGTTAACAAGTAACAGAAAAACACATTAATAGATGTTTGCTTTTTTTTACAGGAACAAAAATTGAACAGTTTGCAAAAATTGGTTGGAAAAATCATAAACACTCGGTTAATAATCCGTAAGTAGTTCAGAGATATGAAATGAAAATTGATTTATCCTACTGTATAATATAAAGCTTTGTACTTGAAAGATTTCAAAGATTTTAACTTGAATGTTTTTTCATCTTTTTTTTTTTTTTGGCACTCAGGGATTGAACCCAGGGCCTCGTGCTTATATGCTTTGCAAGTGCTGTACCACTGAGCTGCGCCCTCAGCCTGTTTTTTAACTTTTTATTTTGAGACAAGGTCTCGCTAAGTTATGCAGGCTGCCTCTGGTCTCAAACACAGGCCTGTAATTCTAATGACTTGGGAGATAGAGGCAAGATCTTAAGTTCTTGGCCAGAGATGGCCTGGGTAGTTTAGCAAAACCCTGACTAAACAGTCTAGGGGTGCAGCCCAGTGGTAGAGTACTTGCAAAATTGCAAGTCCCTGGGTATATCCCCCAAGTACCAGAAAACAATGAAACAACCCTCCCCAACCCAAAAACCATTAAAGCTCAATAACTCTTTTAATTAGTTAATTAATTATTCATGGTACTGAGGGATGGAACCCAAGGCCTCATGCATGGTGGGAACGTGCTCTACCACTGAGCTGCATCTCCAGCTCCTTTTCTTATTTTTTATTTTGAAACAGAGTTTTGTTGAGTTGTACAGGCTGCTTTTGGCTTTGAATTCGTGATTCTCCTACCTCAGACTCCTGAGGTACTAAAATTACAGGCATGCACTATTGTACCTTGTAGTTCAATAAGTTTTTTTTTTTTGGTACTGGGGGTTGAACCCAGGGCCTCATGTCTGCATGCTTTGCAAGTGCTGGACCACTGAGTTGCACCCCCAGCCCATTTTTTTGACTTTTTGAGACAGGTCTTGCTAAATTACGCAGACTGCCTCTGGTCTTGAACTGCGATCCTCCTGGCTCCCAAGCCTCTGGGATTACAGGTGTGCACCATGTCCGGAACTAAATATCTCTCTTAAATAAGAATGTGAGTAACTGGCATTAAATGGTATAATTGAGGCTGAGGGTGTCCTCAATGGTAGAGCTTTTGCTTAGCATTTGTGAGGTCCTAGGATCAATCTCTAACACTACAAAAAAGTTTGTAAAATGCATAGTAGTAACTGAGATGGGGTTCAATTACTTTAGTGTTGTTAGCCCTTATTTTTGTAGAACAATATTATTTTTTGTGTCCTAAAAAATAATCTGAAGTAAAATTATGTCAGATGTATCACAGATCAATAGTCTTTGAATATCTAGTGTCTAGTGCAATGCCTAGCTCATAGCACATACTCAAAGTTTACAGAATAAAATTGGTTTGTTGGGAATTGAATTGATGCCACATAGCTAGAGTCTCTATAAAAGCAATACTACATTCATTAGGCAGTTTTTTGTTGCCAATAACACAATATCAAAGATTGGCTGAGTTATAAGGAAAAGAGATTGCTGGTGTGATGGTGCATGCCTGTAATCCCAGCACTGTGGAGGCTGAGAAAGGAGAATCTCAAGTTCAAGGCCAAGCTGGGCTATATAGAGAAGTCCAGGCCAGCTTAGGCTATACAGTAAGACCTTGTCTCAAAAAGAAAAGGAAAGAAAGAAAAAAGAAAAGAAAACAAAAGAAAAGAAAGATTTATTTTGGTTCATGGTTCTGGACATGCAGTGTTGAGGGTCTGCACTGGTGATGGTCTTTTTGGCAGAGTTCCAAGGTGGTACAGGACCTCACATAGCAAGAAACAGGGAGCATGCATGTGGGTCTGTGTTCTCTTCTGGTCTCTCTCCCTCTTCATATAAAGCCATCAGGATTCAAGGCCTTTCCTGATGGCCTTATCTAATCATAATCACCTCCCAAAGGCTCCACCTCTAAACACCATAGTCAGGTAAAGTGCTGTCATCTTAATAGCTCATAATGGGGATTAAATATCAACATATGAAACCTTGGAGTAACACACTCAAACCATAGCCAAATGATAATACTACCAGACAATAAAAGAATAGCAGCAAGCTTTATTAAGTTCTAATGCATGTCATTGTGCTAGGTATTTTATATGTATATTTTCATTTCCTTTTAAGAAATAGGATAGATATTTTTATTCTCATAACCATCCTTTTTTTGTACTTCAGCCTTCTTGCAGAAATACAGATCTAATCATGTCACACCCCAGCTTACTAGCCTTTAGTAATTCCTCACTGTTTTCAGTATGAAATGTAAACACCATAAAATGGCCCTTTATGTTCTGATCCTTGTTTATTTCTTCTGTTGCATCTTCTTTACCTTGCCTCCACTTCCCTCCCAAACTTCAAGCCCTTGCCTCAGTGGTCGTTTAACTTTAGGAAGCTTTGAATGTGCTGCTACTTCTGTCAGGAATTCTCTTTCCTGTTTCTTCTTCTTTTTATTTATATATTTTATTTTTTTGCAGTACTGGGGAGGGGAGGCTTGTGCATGCTAGGCAAGTGCTCTGCCACTGGGCAATACCTCCAGCCTGTCTTTTATTTTTTGAGTTTGAGACAGGGTCTTTGCTAAATTTAACAGGCTGCCTCTGGCCTCAAACCTATGATCCTCCTACCTAAGCCTCACACGTGTCTGGGATTGTAGCTGTATAGTACCACATTAAAGTTTTTTTTTACTTCTTATTAGTTTTCTGGTATCTGGATTTAATGTGCATTTCTGTGCTCTCATACAGCCTTATAACATTTCTATTATAGTATTTATTGTCATTGTTAGAATTGTGTATTTGTTTGACACAGAAATCATACTGGGTTCGTTGAGGATAGGGACTATATGCTATATATGTCTCTGGTGCCTGGAATTGTGGCCCAAATAATGTGGTCTTTGAAAGGTAGTCATGGTCCAAGTTAACTTTAATTATTTGTTTTGTGGCTCAATCCCAGTGCCTAACACATGTGAGGCAAGTGTTCTACTACTGGGCTACACCCCCAGTCCTAAAGTTAACTTTAGAAGTGAAAGTGCAGATACTAGTATGTAGCTATAAGTTACCAGGTTTTATCCTCTAAAATTTTGAATTGCTTATTAGTTTACCCAGCAGTTGACATTACCTTTTATAAAGTCCCTTCTGATGTCTCATGCTGCTGCTCTTTTTGCCAGAACAGTTTCTGAAGGCATCTGATTATATGGTTAGAGGAGCCAAATGGGCTAAAAATAAATTTCTTCTTTGCACTGATCAGAAGGGAAATATGTTTTTAAGAATCAGATCATTTATTACAGGTTTTGTATATTTACTTAAGAGCTCCATTATGGTTGTTGTTAGGTGCCATTGAGTTAGCTTCGACTCATAGCAACCCTGTGTACAACAGAACGAAACACTCCCCGATTCTGGACTAGGCACATGATCTTTTTTATGTTTAAGCCCATTGTTGTAGTCACTGTGTCAATCCATCTAGTTGAGGGTCTTCCTTTTTTTTGGTTGACCTACCGCTCTTCCAAACCAGATGTCCTGCAGGGCTTAGTCCCTCCTGACATGTCCAAAGTACTTCAGACACGGTCTATCCTTCCTTGCTTCCAAGGAACACTCTGGTTGCACTTCCTCTAGGATGGAAATGTTGGTTCTTTTGGCAGTCTATGGTATATTCAATATTTGTCTCCAGCATCATAATTCAGAATCATCAATTCTTCTCCTGTCTCCCTTATTCAATGTCTAGCTTTCACAACTGTATGACGCAACTGAAAATACCATGTCATGAGTCAGGTGCACCTTCATCTTCAATATGATGTCTTTACTTTTCAGCACTTTACAGAGGTTTTTTCCAATAGCTTTTCCCAACGCATTGCATCTTTTGATTTCTTGATTGATGGTTCCATGGATATTGATTCTAGAACCAAGTTAAGCAAAATCTTGGATAATTTCATTCTTTTCTCCATTTATCATGAAGTTGCATACTGACCCAGATGTAAGGATTTTTGTTTGGCTGATGTTGATGCACAATCCATACTTTGATCTTCATCAGTAAATGTTTCAAATCCTCTTCATTTTCAGCAAGCAGAGTTGTGTCATCTGCATAGTGCAGGTTGTTAATGAGTCTTCCTCCAACCATGATGCTGAGTTCTTCCTCATAAAATCCAGCTTCTCGAATTATTGCCCAGTATAGAGGTTGAAGAGGAACAGTGAAAGGATATAGTGCTGACACACACTTTTCTTGATTTTAAACCTGGCAATGTTTCCTCGTTCTGTCTGAGTGACTGCCTCCAGGTCCATGTTCAGATTCCTCATGAGTACAATTAGGTGCTCTGGTATTCACCCTCTTTGCAATGTTATCCATAGTTTATTGTGATCCACACAGTCAAATGCCTTTGCGAAAACAATAAAACGTAGACATCTTTCTGGTATTCTTTGTCTTTGGCTAATATCCATTTGACATCAGCAGTGATGTCCCTGGTTTCATACCCTCTTCTGAATCCAGCTTGATTTTCAGCAATTCCCTGTCTATATACTGCCTCAGTCACTTTTGAATGATCTTTAGTAAAATTTTACTTGCATGTGATATTAATGATATCATTTGATAATTTCCAAATTTGTTTGCATCCCCTTTCTTTAGATTAGGCACAAATATGGATCTCTTCCAGTCAGTTGGCCAGGGAGCTATTTTTGAAATCTCTTGGCAGAAACAAGTGAACACTTTGAGTGCTGCATCTATTTGTTGAAACATCTCTGTTGGTATTTCATCAATTTCTGGAGCCTTCTGCTTTTCCAGTTCCTTCAAGGCACCTTTCACTTTGTCCTTCAGTACTACTGATTCCTGATCAAATGCAACCTCTTGAAATGGTTGTTCATCCACCCATTCTTTTTGGTATAAAGACTCTGTGTATTCCTTCCATCTTCTTTTGATGTTTCTTGCATTGTTTAATATTTTCCCTGTAAAATCTTTAACTATTGCCAGTCAAGGCTTGAATTTTTTCTTCAATTCCTTATGCTTGAGAAAAACAGAGTGTGCTCTTCCCTTTTGGTTTTCTATCTCCAACTCTTAGCATATGTCATTATAATATTTGATTTTGTCTTCTTGAGCTGCCCTTTGAAATCTTCTGTCTAGTTCTTTCACTTTATCATGTCTTCCTTTTACTTTAGTTGCTCCACATTGAAGGGCAAGTTTTAGAGACTCTTTTGACATGTAAGTTGGTCTTTTCTTTTTTTCCTATCTTTTTAATAACCTTTTGCTTTCCTCATGAATGATGTCTTTGATATCATGCCACAACTTGTGTTGTGTTCTATCATGAGTGTCTAATGCATCAAACCTGTTTTTGAGATGGTCTCTGAACTCAGGTGTGATATACTTAAGGTCATCCTCAGCTCTCGTACACTTGTTCTAATTTTCTTCAGTTTCAATTTGAACCTGCATATGAGCAGTTGATGGTCTGATTCACAATCAGCAACTCGTCTTGTTCTCACATTCGATATTGAGCTTTTTCACTGTCTTTTTTCACAAATGTCAGTTTGGCTCCTGTACATTCGATATGGTGGATTTCATGTGTATAGTTGCCATTTATGTTGGTGAAAAAAATGTATTTGCAATGAAAAGGTCATTGAGCTGACCTTCTATCATGTGATCTCCAGCATTGTTTCTGTCACCAAGGCCGCATTTTCTAACTACTGACCACCTTCTTTGTTTCCAGCTTTAGTATTCCAGTCAACAGTAATTATCGGTACCTCCTGATTACATGTCCAGTCAATTTCAGATTGCAAAAGCTGGTAAAAACCTTCTCTATCTTCTTTTGTAGGTTTAGTAGTGGGTGCATAAATTTGAAAAACACTCATATTATTAACTGACCTTCCTTGTAGGCATATGAATATTTGTCTATCACTGACAACATTATATTTCAGGACACATCTTGAGATGTCTTCTTTAATGATGAATGCAACCCCATTTCTCTTTAAGTTGTCGTTCCTGGCATAGTAGACCATATGATTGTCTGATTCTAAATGGCCCATCCCAGTCCATTTTAGTTCACTGATGCCTAGAATTTCAATATTTATGTGCTCCATTTCCCACTTGACAATTTCTGATCTTTCTAGATTCCTATTACATACAATCCATGTGCCATTTATTAGTGAATGATTATAGTCGTCCTTCCTCATTTTGAGTTGTGCCACATCGGCAAATGGAGGTCACCGAGGCTTCACACCATTTCTGTCATTATGGTACACTCTACTTTAAGGAAGCAATTCTTCCCTTTTGAGTCCCTTCCAATGGGGAGGCATCATTTTCCAGCACTATATCTGACAGTGTTTCTCTGCTTATTCATAAGGTTTTTAGTGGCTAATTGTTTCTGGAGTAGGTTAGCCATGTCCTTCTCTTTAGTCTCAGTTGGAAGCTCAGCTGAAACCTGTCCACCATGGGTGACCCTGCTGGTATCTGTAATACTGGTGGCATAACTTTCAGCATCACAGCAACACATAAACCCCCACAATAAAGCAGTGACTGAAAAGCTCCATTAGTCTTCATTAAATATATTTGCATAGTATTGTTATGGGGAGACATGGGGAGCTTGAGTAGGCAGGTCTGTAGCATAGGTTCAGGAATCTGTCAGCAAAACCTCGTTCATTGTATTTGGTGTATGAAAGAATTTTTACCCAACACAGAATGTCATAGTATAGAATAGGTTTATTAAAGATAGTACACCTTTAAGGAATAATTACATGGAAGACTCATGCACTTGTGGAAGCTTAGGTAAACCTGGAAAGGAAATTGGAAAACATCTACATTTCCTGGGTGAACCAACATAAGGATGTTTCTATTCCCCAAGAGAAGATAAAGAAGCCAGAGAACAGGAGATTTAAGAAGACTTTTAGAAGGAAAGGTGCCTAGATAGACAGAGGAGACAGCAAGCCCTGAGAGAAAGGAGAGGTGTGCCCATGGAGAGGCCTGCACATGGTTGTTTGAGAACGTATAGCAGAGAGAAAAAAAGAGAATGAGAGAGGAATGGAAAAAGAGAGGGTGGGCATGTGATCCCTTTAGTTTTATTCAAACTAGGGAACACCCAGTATGACATCAACCCCAGGTGCCCAGCTCAGTGTGTCTAGTGTGACGTGTGCCAAGGGTCTGTGTTTTATAAATGGCTGGAGGGCTTGGGTAGGATGTAGAATCCGTTTGAAAATGTCTTTCCAATGTCCTCAGACAGGCATGTGGCTTCCTCATTATGGTGGAATGGCAGGAGCCATCTTGAATCCTCTTTTCCTCCATATCGCCTGTGAATGCCTAAGCTAACCTACCTACAATAAGACTGCTCTCACTTCAGATACCAGCTGCAGCTGGTAGGCCAGGCCACCTGCACTCCTGACTGTCTATAAATCCAGGGGTTTCCTTGATCACTTCAGGTTCCACATTTCACTAAAATAACTTATAGAACTCAGGAAAATGCTATACTTATGATTATAGTTTTATTTTAAAGGATATAAATCAGAAATAGCCGAAAGTATAGGCATGTAGAGTGAGTCTGGGGAAACTCCCAGTGCAGAACTTCCATGCTTTCTTCCTGTGGAGGCAGGGCATGTTACCCTCCCCATCACTGTCCCAGCACATCAGGGTGTTCCTTAGCAAGGAAACCCTGCCAGACTTCTGGGTCTAGAATTTTTATTGGGCTTCATTATGTAGGCATACTCTATAAATCACTGGCCACATGACAGCTTAATCTCTAGCTTTCCTTTTTTCAGCAGAGGTTGAGCTTGCTCAGAAATCTCTGATATATACATATACGTATATTCATATGGTTGGCCTTTTTGGTGATCATTCTTTCATCTTGAAGATAATAAGGAGAGCCGGGTGAGGTGGCTCACGCCTGTAATCCCAGCAATTCGGGAGGCAGAGGCAGGAGGGTTGCAAGTTCAAGACCAGAGGCAGCCTGTGTAATTTAGCGAGACCCTGTCTCAAAAAGTAAAATAAATAGATAAAAAGGGCTGGGTGTGCAGTTCAGCGGTCCAGCACTTGCAAAGCATGCAAGCTCCAGGCCCTGGGTTCAACCTCCCAGTAAGGGGGAAAAAAAAAAAAGATAACAAGGGATTTACCAGAGTCACCCTATTAGCATAATAAAGCTACTCATCACTTAAGAGGGGGGTTTTAGAAGCCTAGAACTAGGACAAAGACCAGAATTTTTTTGTTGTTGTTGTACAATATATGGTATTTTGGAATTAGGATTTTTTAAAAATTCGATTCAAATGACTTACTCAAAGATGAAACTATTCATAAAAGCCTGTCTTTTCATTGTGACAAGAATGTTCACGTTATTCTCTCTCTAAGTCTGGACAAAGACACCTTCAACAAAAATTGCAATGACTATCTCACATTTGTAACTACTTATTTTGTATTTAGGTATTCCCAGTACCAAGATGAATACACTTTAGATGAAGTAATGAGATCTCGAAGTGTTTTCGAGTTTTTGACTGTCTTACAATGTTGGTAAGAAAAACATTTTAACATTTAGTAGATAGATGTAACTGCTCCCCTCCCTGTCCATCCCTCTGTGGTTAAAAGCAAGCTATGTATCTGGATGTAGCTTTTACAGAACTCCTACTAATGTGTTCTTCACTCTGAGTTACTTCACAAGAGTACCCATGCTTCCTATTCCTTCCCTGAGACAAACCATCTTCTATTTTGAGAAATTGTATGTTTTACGTCATCCTCCTCTCATAACTTCCACTTGATTTGGTTGTTTTGATTATATTTATTCATTAAAATGTGACTTGGGAGGCCAGTGGAGTCCAAAGGTTTTTTCTCGAGCATTTTGTTTACCTGTTGTAGACATCTAATTTAGGAAATTTTACTCTGTAATAGTAGCTAAAAGTAAGGGAAAGAAAAGCTTGGATGATGGTAATAGTTGCATCTTGCAAATTGGCCAACAATATCTGTCTCCTAAATGATCAAGTGAGTACTGTATATCTCCTAATAAGTCTTAGTATACACCTGGATGAGCCCTGGAGATACTGACTGGGATGCAGGTGAATAAGTCAGATTAGCTGTTACCTTTTTCATTCTGAAGGTCTGCCCACTTAGAAAGTTCTGCTGAACTCGTAGAGGGCTTCTAATATTTGCAACCTTACCTGGAAGCTTGCTGTAAGGGAAGGATCTATTTTCATGAAGTATCAAGTCTTACCCATGGACTTCCTCGTATTCCCTATTCTTTCCCAGTTTGCAAAAGGATTTCAGGACTGAGCTATTTGGGATGTTAAAAAGTTGGAGCTACATAGGCCTATAGTAGAGTCTTTGTTGTACTAGGATAGGAAGTAATCTTTTGGACTGCTCAGGAAGTCACTAAAAATTGCCTCATGCATCTTAGAGGCAAATTGAGGATCCTTTTAAATGAGAACTTTTTGGGAGAGACTGTAGAGACTAGGCAGTGACTGGCAACTTGATGTCTTGCTAGAGGTTCAGTCCTCAGTGGGAAGCTTGTGTAATTTTTAATTGTTGATTTCACAAAGAAAACAGTGCACTAGCCAGCAAGCATACTTGGCCTTTCTTTTCATATTTCTCTTTCTGAAATCCTAGGATTGAGGTGGTGTTGGGAGTAACTGTTTTTACTTCCTCCTAGTCCTACTTCAGATGGTGCTGCTGCAGCAGTTTTGGCTAGTGAAGAATTTGTACAGAAGTATGGCCTGCAATCCAAAGCTGTGGAAATTTTGGCACAAGAGATGATGACTGATTTGCCAAGCACGTTTGAAGAAAAAAGCGTTATTAAAATGGTGTGTCCAAGATTCTATTTTATTAATCAAATTGAGGAAATGGTATTTAAAATTTCAAGATGACATTATGTTATCATTAGCTCTGGAAGTTATTTACTTGTAAAAAAATTGTTCTAGAAATTTTAATATTAGAACCTATCCTTAAGAATCTGTTAAGGGAGCCGGGTGCGGTGGCACACACCTGTAATCCCAGCACCTTGGGAGGCTGAAACAAGAGGATCACTGTTCAAGATCAGGGGCAGCCTGTGTAATTTATCGAGATTCTGCATCAAGTTTAAAAATTTTAAAAAATGGACTGGGGTGAGGCTCAGTGGTAGAATGCTTACAAAGTATGTGTGAGGCTCTGGGTTCAATCCCCAAGGATGGGGGTAAAGCAGGGGAGAAAAAAAGAATCTGTTAAGGGAAGCTGGGCCTGATGGTGCACACTTGTAATCCCGGTGACTCAGGAGGCAGAGACAGGAGGATCACACATTTAAGGCCAGAAGCAACCTACATAATTTAGCAAGACCTTGTCTGAAGATAAAAATTATAAAAGGGTCTTGGGGTACAGTTCAGTGGTAGAGAGCTTGCAAAGTATTGCAAGGCCTTGGGTTTAAAACCCCAGTACCAGGAAAAAAAAAAGAAAAAGAATTTGTTAAGAGAAAACAACTAATGAGAACAGATGCTTATACTGGAGCAAAGAGTATAATAACTTGTAATTAACTAGACATACTGTTTATTGTTACTGAGTAGACTAAATATGCCCAGAACTCTAGTCTGGTAGAATTAAGGGAAAAACAAGGATGCTTTCTGAGAACTTTTTTTTAAAGATGGGATATTGCTATGTTTTTTAGGTTGGTCTCAAACTCCTGGGCTCAAGGGATCCTCTTGCCTTACTTTCCCCAGTAGCTGGGACTACAGATGTACACTATTGCACCTATCTCTAGAGGATTTTCTTAACCTTTAGTAGTTAAAAAATCCTGATTAAATATTTTGTAGAAAATGAAGGAAATAAAAGCAATGAGAATTCAGACCTAGAGTTAGTTGAATATTTGAAGATTCCCTCTATTTCCATACAAACAATTGTATGGTAAATTAAAGTTTATAAAATGATTTTACAACAATGCTATGAATTTGAAAATGTCCTTATAACTTGCACAATGATATAGTTTGGATCTGAAAGATCCTCTAAAAGTTCATGTGTTGAAGGCTTGTTCCCCAATCCAACGAGAGTTCAGAGGTAGGGCCTTTAGGAGATAATTGGATCATGTGAACTCTGACCTCATCAATGGATTAAGTCATTGGTGGATTTATAGCTTAATGGTTTTGTGGCAGGGCTTTGTTATAAAAGTGAGCTCTCTGCTTCTTAGCCACTATGAGGTAATAAGCTTTGCTCCATCACATGCTCTGTACCATGATGTTCTGCCTTGCCACAGGCCCCAAATGGTGGGGCCAGGTAACCATAGATTGAAATATCTGAAACTATGAGCCAAAATAACGATTTCTTCCTTTTAAGTTGTTTTTCTCAGGTATTTTGTCACAGTAATGGAAAACTAACATACCACAAATAATAGTTAGGTTATAGAAGAGATGAACTTATATCCAGGTTTTCTGATTATGGTACATTTTCTATTATTCCAGTTTTATTTCTTGAAAAGTTGAGTTTGATTACCATATTGCTATATGAACACAAAGAGGAGTTAAGAACATGAACTTTAAGAAAAATAATTTGGATCCTTGACTCCTATATGATATTCTAAAAGAAGATTGTGTAAATTTTTTTGTGTGTATGTGGTTCTTGGAGATTAAACCCAGAGCCTACCACTGAACTGCAACCCCAGCCTATTTTTTATTTTTTATTTTGAGACAAGGTCTCGCTAAGTTATGCAGGTTGCCTCTGGCCTTGAACTAGCGATCCTCTTACCTCTGCTTTCTGAGTTACGGGATTACAGGTGTGTACCACTGCATCCAACTGATTGTATATTTCCATAGAGAAATTTCCCTGT
This sequence comes from Pedetes capensis, assembly GCA_007922755.1. Taxonomy (NCBI): domain Eukaryota; kingdom Metazoa; phylum Chordata; class Mammalia; order Rodentia; family Pedetidae; genus Pedetes; species Pedetes capensis. Next base: position 30,049 of record VMDO01013505.1, read on the forward strand.
GTTTTTCAGTGCATCTGACCCATATTGATGTGTTGACATATCTCTTTAACCAATTTACCACAACTATACATTTTGATTTGAGTTTTCATAACTTAGCACAAAATAGGGTCCTTTCACAAATTTTATTTAAGCTTCTGTACTTTATAGTATACTATTTAATATTACATTCTCTCACCTGGATATTACTGTATATTCTCAAATTTAATCCAAACCCTTTCAACAGTTTTAGAGGGCTACAAAATCAGATGTAGATTAAAATTGTGTGCAGATTGGTTTTGTGGTCAAGCACTCCAATCCACATCTGAGTTTGTGGCCCTCCAAAACTCCTGAAAGGGTGTGGATTAGATTCAAGAATATGCAGTATTTTATTTGGGCTTTCTGTGTAATATAGAATCAACAGAGATTTCAATATGTGTGATATTCTGAGCTTTTAAGATTATATTTATATTGCTCTCTTAACATCCTAGTATAAAAGGCTCAGTTTTGTTGCCTTTAACTTATCTAAATATGGTTTTGGTTTTAGGTTGGCTATGATATGAGTAAAGAAGCTGCCAGAAAATGCTATGAGAAATCTGGTCTGAGGCCAAGTGATATTGATGTAATAGAACTTCATGATTGCTTTTCTGTCAATGAACTTCTTACTTATGAAGCATTGGGACTCTGTCCAGAAGGTAGTATCTTTGAAGAGGGCAGATAAATTTGGGCAAATTTCACTGAGAAAGCTTCACTTTCACCTTTAAACAAAAGAATTCACTAATTGCCTTTCCTCCACATCAGCTCTGCCGCACGGTACAAAGTGACTATAAGCAATTTTGGTACTGGGGTTTTTAGAAAATACAGTCTTGGATAATATTATCACTAAGATAACATTGTTGTTGTTGTTAGATGCCGGTCGAGTCGGTATCCAACTCATAGTGACCTTCATAGGGTTTTCAATGGCTGTTTCAGGATTGCCTTGGGAGTGGATTACCAGGCCCTTCTCCCAAGATAACATAATATACAAATAATTTGTATTATATAAATCTGGGGTACTTATAATGTATTGTTAAATTTTAGAAAATATATATTACATATAAAATTCCAAGTACTTCTAATTGCGTTTGGATAAAGACTTGCAGAAAAGAAAACGAAAAACTAATTGATGGGATTTGAAAGATTTTTTTTCCACTTCTAAAATATACCATTCTGCTTTAGTGTTATGAGACTTCTAGTTGCTTTACTTCCTTGCCAACACTTGATAATGTTAGTTTTCAAAATTTCAGCCATGCTAAAGAGTATATTGTTGTTGTTGTTAGGTGCCGTCAAGTCAGTATCTGACTCATAGCGACCCTCATAGGGTTTTCAATGGCTGACTATCTCGGGATTGCCTTGGGAGTGGGTTACCAGGTCCTTCTCCCATTTTTGCAGTGCTGGGAATTGAACTCAGGACCTCAGAGACTGCAGTGCAGCGCTCTACCAACTGAGCTAAATCCCAGCCCAAAGAGTATATAGTGGTATCTTATTTTAGTTTTGATTTACATATTCCTGATGACTGATAATACTGAACATCTTTTCATGTGCTTATTGATTATTCATATACTTTCTTTTGTGAAGTGTCATATTCACATCTTTGCACTTTGGTTATTGGTTATTTGTCTTTATTGTATTGTAAGAGTTTATACGTATATATTCTGGATGCAAGTCATTTGTCTGATATATGTAGATTGTGAACATTTTCTCCTAGTCTGTGGCTTGTCTTTTGTCTCATTAGTAGTGTCTTTGCTTTTTTTTTGCAACAGGAGTCTCACTGCATAGCCGAGGCTAGTCTCAAACTTGCATTGATCCTCTTACCTCAGCCTCCCCAGTGCAGAGATTAGAGGGATATGCCACCACACTCAATATATCTTTTGAAGAACAAACTTTTTAAGAATTTTTATGAAGTGTATATATATGGCTTGGCTTTCATGATATTTTTGTTGTATATTGTCAACTTAGATCATTAGCACATAATATAATAATTATTTTTTGTTCTCACCAGAAGATATATTATCATGAAACTGAGAGGCTTATACACCAAGGACTGGTTTATTTCTTGGCAGAAAATTTTCCTGTCTGAAAGGGCTAGAGAAGCATTATCTGTTTGCACAGAAGGGTCAAACCTCTGCTCTTAGTACCTTCCAGCAGGTGTTAGGGCAGCTGGAGGCACCTGGCATGCTTGCATATAGGTAGGATTTCAATGGCACGCAGGTTCCTTGAAGATGGGGAAAGAAGTTGACTCTGGAATAATAGCTGGACCATGAAGGACATAACTCCTGGGGAGATCTGGCCCTGTCTGTGATCTGTCCAACCTGTTTAAGACAGCTGGGGCCAAAAGACAGGTCTTTACCGCATCTCCTTGCTGAGGTTCAGAGACAGCCCATGGTTGGAAGGTTATCCCTGGTCCTGCTCTCTGAGTCTACAGTTCTTCCTCCTGCTTATTAAACCACAGAACCTCAGTTTCCTGCCTGTATCCCAGTTTCTTCTCCAGCATCTTCCCAAAGGCTACAATGAGCTCATGGGCTTCAGGAGACCCACAACTCATAAAAACAGCTGTTTTTCACAGTACTCCCCTGTCTTATGCTTTTTCTCTTGGAATTAATCCACTGAAAAATTTGTTTCATCTTTTTCTGAAGTACCTTTTATCCTTGAAGTACCTTTCATCCTTGACTTAGGTGCAGCCTAGTCATGCCTGGCTGTTTGTTCTCTTGGCCACTCTGGTGGTTTTGAGGTGATATCACATAGTTGCTTTGATTTTCATTTCCCTACGAGTAGTGATGTTGAGTACTTTTTCATATGTTCCTGTACTGAGTTAACAGACTCTCTTATTAAAGTCAGTTGGAATATCTGTGCTGTCATTCACATCCAAATCATTCTTCTCAATGTAAGAGGGTGCTCCATTCCTGGCTCCCTGTCCCATGTAATCCCACTTAAAAAAATAACTATATATATATATATATATATATATACATATATATATATATATATATATATATATATATATATATATATATATGTATACACACACGTGTGTATATATATGTGCGTGTGTAATATGTATGTATACATATATATACACACACATATATATACACACGTATATATGTGTGTATATATATGTATATATATAATATTAAACACTCCCTGAGTCTGTGCCAGGCACATGATTTTATTTACGTTTAAGCCCATTGTTACAATATATACATATACATATATATGTATATATTTAAATTGTTGATATAATAAGGTAGATTTATTTATTTATTCATTTATTTACTTTTTTTTTTTTGTGATAGGGTCTTGCTACAGTCCAGCCTGGCCTGGGACTTGCTCTGTAACCCAGTTAGGCTTTAAACTTGTGATCCTTCTGTCTCAAGTACTGTGATTACAGGCATATACCACTGCATCTGTGATCTAATAGGATTTAGATTGACTGTTTTATTACTTGTTTTCTACTTGTGCCCTCTGCTTTTTTTCTTCTGTTCCCCTTTTCTTTCCTTCTTTTACATTATTTGAATATTTTTAGTATACCATTATATCTGTTGGCTTTTTGGCTATATCTCTTTTCTTTTTATTTTTCTTTTATTTCCTTTTCTGGTAGTTGCTATAGGACAAGTTTTCTCATTCTCAGCACTGTTGACATTTGAACTTTATTATTCTTGTGATAGAACTAGTACATTTTAGGATATTCAGCAGTATTCTTAGCCTCTTACCTACAAAATGCCTATAGAACCTCCTCCACAGTTGTGACATCCAAAAATGTCTCTAGACATTGCCAAATATCCCTTGAGGACAAAATGTCTCCTGCTGAGAACCACTGGTATAAGAGTAATAGCATGTGTACTTAATCTTCACCATCTCCTTTGAGTTAATATTGTACTACTTCACATGAAATGGAGAAACTTTGTAAGGTCTATTAACTGATTCTCTTTTGCCTTGCACTGACCCAGATGTTACAGCTGTCATGTACATTACATCTGTTTATATTGAAAACCCCAAAGTAAAATGAAACAATTTTTGCTTCCAATATTCAAAAGTATCTTAAAGATGTTAAAGAGAAAGAAATCTTTTATATTTACTTGATGTTTATAATTTGTGCTGCTCTTTCTTCATTCTTAAAGACCCACATTTCCCCCCTTAATAATTTCCTTTAGCCCAGGGAATTTCTTTTAGGATTTCTTATAAAGCAGGTCTCTTGGAGGTAAATTCTCTTCATTTTCTTTCATATGAGACTATCTTTACATAACCTTAATTCCTAAAGGAGATTTCTGCTGCAATCCTGAGATGATAGGTATTGTAGCATTGAAAACATGTTGTTTCAATTTTTTGACCTCTATGATTCTAATGAGGAGTCTGTGGTTATTCAAATTATTGTTCTTAATTATTAGTCTTTTTTTTTCTTTCTTGATACACCTTAAACTGGTGATCCTCCTGCCTCAACCTCCCAAATGCTAGGTATATAGGAGTGTACCACCATGCCTGGATCCTTATGGTTTTTCTGCCCTAATTTTTTTTCTCTTCACCTTCTGCTATTATAATGATGCATGTATTAGACTTTAGGATATTATCCCACGGGTCCTTGAAAGTATTTTATGTATTTCTTTTGCAGTGCTGGGGATCAAACCCAGGACCATACACATATTCATTTTTTAATTTCTTTTTTCTCTGTTCTTCAGATTAGAATATTTATATTAATATATCTTTAAATTCACTGACTCCTTGTTTATCCTCTTTCAGCTCTTGGCCCATTGTAGTGAGTTATTTATTTATTTATTTATTTATTTTATTTTTTGGAGGTACTGGGGGTTGAACCCAGGGCCTCGCACTTGCATGCTCTGCAAGTGCTGTACCACTGAGCTGTACCCCCAGTCCATTTTTTTACTTTTTGAGACAGGGTCTCTTAGACTAAGTTATGCAGACTGCCTCTGGTCTCGGACTTGTGATCCTCCTGCCTCCGCCTCCTAAGCCGCTGGGATTACAGGCATGCGCCACTGAGCCCGGCTCATTGTCTGGTTTCTTTTGCTTTGTTTGGTTGTATATCTTTGAATTTGTTTATAGTGTGTTTTTCTTTTCTTTCTTTTTCTTTTTCTTTTTTTTTTTTTTTGCGGTACTGGGGGTTGAACCCAGGGCCTTGCGCTTGCATGCTCTGCAAGTGCGGGACCACTGAGCTGCACCCCTGGCACATTTTTTTACTTTTTTTTTTTTTTTTTTGAGACAGGGTCTCACTAAGTTATGCACTGCCTCCGGTCTTAAACTTTCAATCCTCCTACCTCCGCCTCCCAAGCCACTGGTATTACAGGCATGCGCCACCGCACCCAGCCTAGTGTGGTTTTCTTTACCTTATAGTTCTGATATCTACTTGAAAAATCTTTGGTAATTCCATAATCTGGACTTTTTGAGGTTCTAACCCTTATTGGTGGTCTTTTCCCTTGAGAGTAGTTGGATTTTTTTCTTTTTTCTTTTTTTCTTTGTGGTACTTTGGGGTTGAATCCAGGGCCTAATACGTACCTTGCAAACCCTAGCCCATTTATATATATATATGTATGCAGGCATGCATGCATGTATGTATTTATATTTTGAGTCAGGGTCTTGCTAAATTAGACAGGCTGCCTCTGGCCTCAAACTTGGGATCCTCCTAGTTGTGCCTCCCAAATTGGTGGGATTACAGACATGTGCCATCGTGCCTGGCAAGAATTAGTTACACTTTTCTGATTCTTCATATAATGAGTAACTTTGGATGTGTCCCAGACAGGGTGAACATGCTGTTGTATAGATCCTCTGGAGAATGTTGATGTTTTTGGTTTAGCAAGCACTCAGTCCAGTTTGTTGTGACATGTTCTGTCTTGCATTCTGAGAATAGTGGCTAAAGTCCTTGTTCAGTTCTCTTAAGTTTTTGCTGTACATCCTATACGTATTTAGATCAAGAGTGAGTCTGTGACGTGTATAGGTCTATACACAGAATTAGAGGTCCTCTGCTCTGGCAGTCTGCACTGTGGCCCTCTTCCTTCAGTCTCCAGACTGTAGAGGTTTCTTCTCCTGGTTCCTTTGGTTAGAGTTTGTGCTACCTGTGTTGCCTCTGATCCCATGTTGCCCCAGGACTATTCTCACAGCTGCCAAGAGAGTACCTGAAATAACATAACTGGAAACTCTGGTTTGTGTAGTGGCTTCTCCAACTTTTCATTCTCTCTACGATCATGTTTTTTGTTTACTTTTCAGAGTCCTTAGATAGTTCTTAGCATTTTATCTAGTGTTTCAGTTGTACTCAATAGGAGAGGAATCCTGTAGGGAGCACATGTGGCCTTTGCAGAACTAGAACTTAGTCTCATAGTTAAATGCCACATATACCATGTTTATATCCCTAGTTCTGATTGCTTCCCTAATCACTACACTCGGGTATCTAGCTGCTTACTTCTCAGGTGTGTGTTTGTTTCAGTACTAGGGGGTTGTTGAGCCCAGGGCCCTGTGTATGCTAGGCAAGTGCTCTACCACTGAGCTACACCCCAGCCTCTTTTTTAAATTTATTTTTTGTTTTGAGACAGGGTCTTGCTAAGTTGCGATGGCTGCATCTGGTCTTGAACTGTGATCCTCCTGCCTCCCTACTGAGTCACTAGGATAACAGGTGTCTGTCACAGTGCTGGGCTTTTTGTTGTTATTGTTTTTTTTCTTTTTTGGATGTCTCCTATGCCTCTCAAATCAAAATTCAGAATTGAATTCCTGATATTTCCTACATTTTCTCCTTCCTCATTCTTCCCCCTCCTCTAGTTGATTGTAGAATCATTCTAGAATCCTCTATTTCTCTCATAACTTCCATTGAATGGATCTCTAAGTCCTGTTGGCTATGGACTCTACTTTCAAAATAAATCCGGAGTATGACCATATCTCATCACTTGCTACTACCAGCATTGCTTCTTACTTAAATTATTCTAGTGATCTCACAGGGGGTCCTCTAAGTCTGCCTTGTCTCCTTATAGTCTCTTCACTAGACCAATGCCAGGATGAAGCATATAGCAAGTCTGTGTCATTCTTCTGTTCAAAACCCAGTGGTTTCTCATTTTACACAGAGGTAAAAGCCAAGTGTAATCTTTCCCTACTCCTGCCTCTGCCCTCTTCTCCTTTTTTTTTTTCCCCCAGTACTGGGAGGCTGAACCCAGGGCCTTGTGCATACTTTGTAAGTGCTGTACCACTGGGCTGCACCTCCAGCCCATTTTTTATTTATTTATATTTATTTGGAGATGGACTCACTAAGTTTGGCAGAGTGTCTCAGGCCTCAAACTCAGAATGCTCCTGCCCCTGCCTCATGAGTTGCTGGGATTACAGGCATGCACTAGCATGCCCAGTCTCTTCTCCTTTTGATTCTACTCTCTTGAAGCTACACTGGCCTTCTTCAAGCACTCTTGGCTCACTCCTTCCACAGGGCCTTTGTTCTAGATACTCCTGTGGCTTGCTCCCTCACTGCCTTCCCATCTTTGACTAATGTCCCCTCCTTGGGGGAAACTCCTGTAAATGCCTCACTATGTCTTCTTGTCCCAGCACTTCTTAAACTCTCTTTCCTGTCTTCTTTTTTCCATGGCACTTATGACCTCTCTACATTATTATTTTACTTATTTTATATATTGCCTCTTCCTCAGCCTTCTCCCTATAATCAGTTAACCTCTATGGAAACAGGGATTTTTGTCTGTTTTATATAGTATCTTATTCATAAGTTCCTAGGTTACTTTTTGGCACATAACGGGCATAATAATTGTCTTCCAAAAATGTGCATATTTATTTTCCTGTCTGTGATAGGTAAGAGTGGTCATTTACAGTACTTTCATCTCTGCTCGTTTTTAGTTGGTGAGTTCAATGTAACTTCTCTTGGGAATCTCTTTAAAAATTTTTTTTTGTGTGTGGTACTGGGAGTAGAACCCAGGGCCTCGCACTTGCATGCTTTTTAAGTACTGTACCACTGAGCTGCACCCTCAGCCCATTTTTTTACTTTTTGAGGCAGGGTCTTGCTAAATTACACAAGACTGCCTCTGGTCTTAAACTTATGATCCTCCTGCCTCTGCCTCCCGAGTTGCTGGGATTACAGGCGTGTGCCACAATGCCTGGCTTCTTGGGAATCTTTTAATAATCTCTTCTGCTTCACAGGTTTGCATGTATTTTGGAAGAAAATACCATGTCATAAATTCTTCACTTATTGGGGTTAGCTTATATTCAGTTTTTTCTGACTTGTTACAGGAACAATATTTAGCAGTTTTGGAAGCAGTAGTAGTAGGTAGAATATATATGATGACTGGAACCTTATAGCAGATTGGAAACCAGAAACATACTAAAAATAAAAGAATGAATGTTTTAGCTAATTTTTTAAATTTGAAAACCAGATTAAAGCCATTTTAGAAGTGTTAGTCACCTAAATTCTATGATTAGTACATTTTATTTTATCATTGCTTCCAGCCATACCACCATGGCATCAGATCCTGTCAGATCTCTGAAGCTAAGCAGGGTTGGGCCTGGTTAGTACTTTGATGGGAAACTACTTGGGAAAACTGGGTGCTGCAGGCTTGGGAGAAGGACCTGGCCACCCATTCCCCAAAACAATCAGCCACTGAAAATCTTATGAATAGCAGAGAAGCACTGACAATAGTGCTGGGCATCGCACAGTGTCAGGTTGTGTTTCATGTGCTGTACATAGGGTCACTATGAGTTGGTACTGACTTGATGGCACCTAACAACAACCACAATTTTACCAGTTGAAGGACACCTTTGTTTTTTGATCTCTTGTGCTTGCTTTGGCTGTTTCCTCATCTGAAAAATGGGAATGATAGTACCTACTTCATAGAGTTGAGGATTAAATTATATAGCTATACAAGAAATAATTATAACAAGTCCTGACATACAGTGAGTGCTCCAAGACCACTTTTGCCTGTCTTGGACACCACCACCACCACCATTATCATCATTTGGAGCTCCCACCTCTTATCACTTTATCAGATATTGTATCTGGAAGAATATTTTATATAACACATACACTTTTATTTACTTGTTTATGGTCTGAAACAGTGACCACAACATTGACAGGAATGTTGAAGCCACCAAATATGTGATTTCTTTCTTTTTTTTTCTTTTTGGCAGTATGGGAGTGTTGAACCCAGGGCCTCACATTTACTTTTGCAAGCACTCTATCACTGGGTTACATACTTAGCCTATTGTTATTAATTTTTTTTTGATCTTGAGACAGGGTCTTGATAAATTATGCAGGCTGCTTCTGGCCTCAAACCTGAGATCCTCCTGTCTTTACCTCCCAAGTTGCTGGGATTACAGGTATATGCCATTACATTGTGAGTAATTACTCACTACGCTTGTGAGTAATTTCTTTTTTAACCTTTTGTGGCTCAACAATGTTTTAGCCATTTCCTTTAATTTCATAGAGGTGCTCTTTTTTCTTTTCTTTTTTTTCCCCCCAGTTTATTAAAAGTATTTATATGTTGTTGTTGTTAGGTGCCGTCGAGTCGGCATCCGACTCATAGTGACCCTCTGTACAACAGGGGAAACACTATTGTCAGTGCTTCTCTGCCGTTCATAGGGTTTTCAATGGCAGATTGATTTTTGGGAGGGGGTTGCCAGGTCCTTCTCCCAAGCCTACAGCTTCTGGTGTTCCTAGGCGGTCTCCCATCCAGGTACTAACCAGGCCCGACCCTGCTTAGCTTCCGAGATCTGACGGGATCAGATGCTGCATGGCTACAGCTGCAGGCAAGTATTTATATAGTGTAGAGCAATAAAGTTGAAAATGGGGAGAAATGAATAACATTTAGAAAACAGGAATTTTAAAGCTGCTGTGATTATTGTAATTATACTGTTGCTTAGTATTGTACACATTTTAGTTCTTTCTGCTCTCTGATTCTATTATATTTGTAGCAATTTTGAAAGCCAGAGAGGTTTTAGGAATCAATATGAGCTTTGTTTCATGCAGGACATGGCCTGAAAAGATAAACCTTTATTGCCTAGTATTTATTACCTGTGGAAATGCTTGTATCAAAGTGTTGTTAAGCTCTTCATAAATGTTTGCTCTAAAATTATTTGCTATACGGAAAAAATTTTAAACATGTCATTTGTTCCAATGTTATTTTTAACATTTGTGAATGTTATTATTCTTCCTATAGGACAAGGTGGAACACTGGTTGATAGAGGAGATAATACTTATGGAGGAAAGTGGGTCATAAATCCTAGTGGAGGATTGATTTCAAAGGGACATCCATTGGGAGCTACAGGTAATATGACAAACAGATTTCATAAACTTTTTATTACTTTTTCCATATGTGTGATTTAGTCCTTGATTTAAATAGAAGTTCTCATCCTCCAAACTTGGCAGCTGGTGCTTTAAATGCTTGTTTAGCCAAAGTTTTTTTGATTTTTCTTTTACTACAGTGCTCTTCAATAATCTTGATTAAATGATGAGAATTGGAATTAACTGAAACTCTAAACCCAATAATATATATGCTATCAATTGGGGCAAATAGCAAACTAACCAAAAAAACTTAAAAGGAAAAGCTGAAGAATGAGATGTCTATAGGAGGCTTTGAAAAGATTTGACATATTCCTAGGACTCCAGAAGGCCAAATGCATTCATAAGGCTGTGCTCATGGCCAGGGTACACATAGCTGTAATCCCAGTACTCAGGAGGCTCAGAAAGGAGGCTTGTGAATTCAAAGCCAACCTGGGGTACATAGTGAGACCCTGCCTCAAAAATAAATAACAACAACAAATAAAACTAAAGAAAAATATTGGAAATGTTTCACCAAAATAAGGAATATTAATAAATAGAATTTACATAAAAGAACCAAATAGAAATTTTGGAATTGAAAAGAAATCTAAAACAAAGATCAAGAATAAACCCGCAGGTTTTATTGGACATTAAAATTAAAAGTATAGGTGGAAAAGAGTCATTCAAGAATAATGAGAAGGAAAGGTCAAAGTAAGATAGCAGAAAGGTTATTTAGAGCATCTTTGAATCTCATATTATATCAGTATTATAAAATTTGACCAGTTAAACATGGTCTCTTTTGAGTTGAGTGTGGTGGTGCATGCAAATAACACCAGTGACTCCAGAGGCAGAGACAAGAGAATTGCAAATTCAAGGCCAGAGGCAGCTGGTGTAATTTAGCAAGATCTTGTCTCAATATAAAAAGTAAAAACTGGGCTGGGCCTGCAACCTAGTGGTAGAGCACTTGCAAAGTATATGTGAGGGCCTGTGTTCAAATCCCAAATATTACATATAAAAGTAAAGTATCCAGCTTTGGAGGTGGTGGCAGGAAGATCACAATTTTGAGGCCAGAGGCAGCATGAGTAACCTGGCAAGACCCTGTCTCAAGATGAAACATAGAAGAAGGTTGGGAGGACAGCTTAGTGGTAAAGTCCTTGCAAAGTATCCTCAAGGTCCTGGATTCCGCCCCCTAGTACTGCAACAACAAGAAAAAAAAATATCTGTTTGACTTGAATAATGGTGAGATTGAATATTTTCTCAAATAGTTGTAAACCATGTGGATTTATTCTTTGTGAAGACATCTAGCAGTATTTTCCTACTCATATGTACGTTGTTGTTGTTGTTAGGTGCTGTCGAGTCGTGTCTGACTCATAGCAACCCTCATAGGGTTTTCAATAGCTGATTGTTTTGGGATTGCCTCAGGAGTGGATTGCCATGTCCTTTTCCCATTTTTGTGGTGCTGGGAATTGAACTCAGGACCTCAGAGACTGCAGAGTGGTGCTCTACCAACTGAGCTAAATCACAGCCCCCACCCATATGAATAAGACCAGTTTGAATACTGTTTGTCTTACATATTCAATAAATGTTTAGATTTTATAAGGCAAATTTGTAGTAAACTTGATTGTCCAAAAGTTTGGTTATAATAAAATCATTTCAATTTGGTCTTCCTCATTAATTTTCAAAATGTTCACAATTTAAAAAAATTAAAGATGTGGAGTTAGCTTTTTAAAAAAGTGTTTAAGATATATATATATTTATATATCATATGTTGTTGTTGTTGTTGTTGTTAGGTGCCATTGAGTCGGTATCCGACTCATAGCATCCCTATGTACAACAGGTGAAACACTATTGTCAGTGCTTCTCTGCTGTTCATAGAGTTTTCAATGGTGGATTGATTTTTGGGGGTGGGTTGCCAGGTCCTTCTCCCAATATCTCATATATATGCATGTATTTTCTTTCTTTTTTCTGTTCCTTTTTTTCTTTTCTTTCTTTTCTTTTTATTTCTTTCTTTTTGTAGTATTGGGGAGTTGAACCCAGGGCCTCATGCATGCATTTTGCAAGCACACAACTACTGAGCTGTACCCCCAGCCCAAGATATATATTGTTGTTAGGTGTCATCGAGTTGATGTCCGACTCAAGGCGTCCCTACATATAACAGGCGAAACAGTATGGTTAGTGCTTCTCTGCTATTCATAGGGTTTTCAATGGCTGATTGCTTTTTGGGAATGAGTTGCCAGGTACTTCTCCCAAGCTTACAGCACCTGGTGTTCCCAGGCAGTCTCCCATCCAAGTGCTAACCAGGCTCCATCCTGCTTAGCTTCAGAGATCTGACTGGATCAGATGCCACAGTGGTACGGCTGCAGATACACACACACACACACGCACACACACACATTATATGGACACTTGGAATTGAAAAGTATTAATTTAAATTTCTTGGGAAGGTTCAGGTTTATGTAAGAAACTGTCACAGGTGCTCAGGAATCCAGAAGTTGTGGCTTGGGCATGTGGATAGAAGAGTAGACAGTAGGTAGACCTGCAGAGCTCTGCCTCCAGTATAGTGATCCAGTCTGTCCTGATAGTACATTCTTAACTTGACTGTCCTTAAATAGCTTGTCTGATAGAAAGGCCAACGAATGTGAATATTGAGACCTGGGTTCTAATCCCGACTGTGGAATTACCTTGCTTTGTCACCATTCAGATTATTTTAAACCTGTTTATTAATAGTTACATCATCAACTTCCTTCCAGTGTCAGAAATCTTTGATTTTTATTATTCAGGAAACAGAAGGTTTATTTGAGAGTGAATCTAGAGCCTCTCTTGTGAATTGCTGAGAATTGTTGTTGTTAGGTGCCATCGAGTTGGTATCCGACTCATAGTGACCCTCTAATACAACAGGGGAAACACTATTGTCAGTGCTTCTCTGCTGTTCATAGGGTTTTCAATGGCAGATTGATTTTTTGGGTGGGGGTTGCCAGGTCCTTCTCCCAAGCCTACAGCTTCTGGTGTTCCCAGGTGGTCTCCCATCCAAGTACTAACCAGGCCTGACCCTGCTTAGCTTCCAAGATCTGACAGGATCGGATGCCACAGGGCTACAGCTGCAGCTGCTGAGAATAGCTCTGCAAAACAATTCATATTAGGGAAGTGTTGTTAGGTGCTATCGAGTGGGTCTGATTCATAGTGACCCTGTGTACAACAGAACAAAACACTTCTTGACACTGTGCCATGTCTAGCTCTATGTCAGTGCTTCTCTGCTATTCATAGGGTTTGCGATGGCTAATTGTTTTGGGAGTGGGATGCCAGGTCCTTCTCCATTTTGCAGTGGTGGGGATCAAACCCAGGCCTTCAGAGAGCACAGTTGTTGTTGTTAGGTGCTGTCAGTTGTGTCCGTGTCCGACTATAGCTACCTTTATAGGGTTTTCAATGGCTGATTGTTTTGGGATTGCCATGTCCTGCTCCCATTTTTGTGGTGCTGGGAATTGAACTCAGGACCTCCGAGACTGCAGAGTGGCGCTCTACCAACTGAGCTGAATCCCAGCCCTCAGAGAGCACAGAGCAGCACTTTACCAACTGAGCTAAACCCCAGCCCCTTGTGGAAAATAATTGGAAAAATCCCCCTTACCAGCTAGATTTTCTAGGGAAAGTGAGCTCCCAAATTCTAGATTATTTTACTTTTGATACATTAAAAATAGTAAAATTAGTTAAATTATTTTTATGCTATTTTTCTGGGCTGGTGAATTGTACATTCAGTGTTGTCACTACCAACATTCCAGAAAAGGACAGGTTGAATAAGTTTAGAGTGCAAGGAGTTTTGTAAACCTGAGTGGTGTTGAATATAGCAATTACTGGGGAGGGGGTGAGGAAGTAGCTGCAAAACCCTTGTTTGTTTTAAGAGAATTTATTGAGGCAAAAACGGTCTCAACTTCAGCAAGTGCTTTAATTAAAAGTCATGATTAGATGCTAGCCCTTTGCTGGCTTGAGAAAGCTGGTTGAGGCAGCTTTCTAAACCAACCCGCTCCACTTGCTCTGTGTTCGATTGGCTAGGTCTGGCTCAGTGTGCGGAACTCTGCTGGCAGCTCAGAGGGGAAGCCGGAAAGAGGCAAGTTCCCGGTGCAAAGGTTGCTCTGCAGCACAACTTAGGCATCGGAGGAGCTGCAGTTGTGACATTGTACAAGATGGGTTTCCCCGAAGCTGCCAGGTAAGTGGCATTATTTTGGTTTTGTCACTTCATCCTTCTGACTTATAGTTGATTTGCTTTCCATGTAAAAAAATAAATCTTAATTTTATTGTCTGAATATTCAAGGAAAAGTGTCTCAGTACATTACTTTGATAACATGGCTTTGAAACTGGCCAGCCACTTTTAAATTTGGCCAGCCTTAGGAAAATTTTGTTCAAAAAGAGGTAGAGCTGAACCAGAAGTCCCAGGGGCTGAGAGCGGGCTGGGTTCTGATCCTGGCCCTGCTGCTAGCCTGCAGGATTTAGGCAAGTCACCTTTTGGGTTCTTTTCCTCAGTTGGCTTTCTCCGTGGCCTCTCAGATTTCTGAGGTGGTTTAGAGAAAGCTACCAAATGTGAATGTGGTGGGATCTTTGCAAGTGTGCTTCTGAATCCAGCCAAGCTCTCACTGCTAAAATTCCTTTTGTCTCTTGCTGACTTTCTTCTTTTCCTTCAAATGCCTCCAAATATCTTTTGCCCCATCCCTCTAAGATCCCTTAACTTTCTTTTCACCTCTCTAAGAAGGGCTTCTCCTTCCCAGAGGAAAAATGTCTCCCTTCCTTTCCAAAGCCCAGCTTCTTTGCATGTTTCTGTTTGCCACCACGTTCCATAACTTTGCTCCAAATATTATATATACTGCTTTTGAATCTTTACATCTTTCTCCTTCCATTGGTTTCTGTCCCTCTGTCAGCAAACTTTGTTAGGCCTTCTCTATTTGGAAAGAGCTAGTTTTCTTCTTCCTATAATGATTCTGTTTGATGATGAGTCTCTTATATTGAGCAATCTTTGCTTTTTTTTGTGCTGGAATACCTCACAGTCTAGTTTTTCACCTCACCCCTGAGGTCAGGTCAGGTAGATCAGAATGAAATTCAATATCCTTATCTTTACTTTTCCTCCTTATGCTCTTTAACCATGTCTTAGCTTTTAACATTAACTGGCTCCTCTTCTCCTGAAGTTCTTAAGTGACTATTTAATAATTTGTTCATACCTTTTGTTTTATACTCTTCTTTTACAGAATCCATTGTATTCTTGCCTTTTACAAGCTCTTGGGTCCCTTTTCCTCTCTGTCTTCTCACTCTTCTTTCTCTGTCCAGAATATCAGTTCTGCTATAAAAGTTATTTCTTTTAAGACCCATCTTAAGTACCAACTCCTTTTAAATACCCACAGCTATTCTTTTGCTTTTTGGGTCCTATTCCAGTTTTGTTTTCTTAAGGCCTAAGACTGTGATTCACCCACACCTACCATCTCTCTTATAGTAAGTAAATGCTTTTGAATTGAATAAAATAAAAGGTGTTGAGTCTTATTTCCTCCTGATCTCCAAATCTGATTCATTGATTCTGTACTGACTGGAATTCCAGCCAGTTAATATTTGGAGTTGAAGTTTGAAGTTAGTAAAAATCAAACTATAAAGAGCCACTATGGTCAGCATGGGCTGAGGTTTAGCTCGTTGGCAGAGTGCTGCTCTACACTCTCTGAGGCCCTGGGTTCGATCCCCAGCACTGCAAAAATGGGAGAAAGACGTGGTGGCTCACTCATGAAACAAGCCCAAAACAGCCATTGCAAACCTTACGAAGGTCGCTATAAGTTGAACCTGAATCAACATCACCTAACAATAGCAACAACAACAACAACAACAAGATCAGCATAATTAGCATAGCTGGCTGATTTTCTCAGAGTAGAAAGTTATTAACTTTGAGCAACAAATTCTGTGTTAAATGTGGAATTCTCTTAGTTCTTTTATTTTCAATAGACTAGATGGTTGGTGCCTGCAGCCATTCCACTGTGGTGTCTGTTCTTGTCAGATCTTGGAAGCTAAGCAGGGTTGGGTCTGGTTAGTACTTGGATGGGAGACTGCCTGGGAACACCAGGTGCTGTAGACTTGGAAGAAGGACCCAGAAACCCACTCCCAAAAAACAATCTGCCATCAAAACCCTATGAATAGCAGAGAAACACTGACAATAGTGTTTCACCTATTATACATAGGGTCGCTATGAGTCGGACACTGACTTGATGGCACCTAACAACAGATAGTTGACATTCTACAGGATAAATTCCAAACTCCTAAGTGTAGCATTTGGAGTGTTCTGAAAGCAAGCTCTACTATTATTGTTTCCTACACAGTACTGCCTCTGCCTTTGCAGCCAGGCCAACACAAAAGAATCTACCCTCCACCCAGAAAGCTCTACTTGTCAAACTTTCTTGTTATTTCCAAATCTCTACACTCATGTATAGGCTTGGACTGTCCTTCCTCTACCCTTCTGCTGGGCAACTGTAATCATTTCAGTTCATATTTACCTCCTTCTGAGTGATTTCTTCTTTGAGCATCTATAGCATTTTGAAAAAAGAATGAGGCCAGGCAGAGTGGCTAACATCTATAATACCAGTGGCCCCATTTCATTTTTAATAAGTTAAATGAAACCTATTTCTAAAACTCAATTTGTTATGTGCTTCTTTTTGTTAAGATTAAGGTATAATTCACAAATAGTAAAATTCAGGCTTTCTAGTATATTTCTGCAAGTTTTGACATGCGTATGTTATATTGTCTCTATACTACCATAGTCAAGGTATAGAACAGTTCTGTCACTCACTCCAAATTCTTTGTGCACCTCTGTAGTCAACCCTTCACCATTACTTTCTTGCCCCTTGCAACTACTAATCTGTTTTCTGACCATGTAGTTTTCCATTTTCATGAATGTCATTTGAATGAAATAAAAAAAACCTTTGAGTCTGGCTTCTTTCACTTAGCATAATGCATTTCAGATTAATCTATTTAATGTTTCAATAATTTGTTCCTTTCTATTGCTCAGTATTATTCCATCGTATGGACTTAGCACAGTTTCATTCCTTGGCTGAAGCATGTCTGGATTGTTCCCTTTTTTTTTTTTTTTTTTTGAAACTATGCCGGAAATTTTAACCCAGCAGGTGGTATTTGAAAGTCCTAAATGATATTTAAAAGTTAGAAGTAAAAATTTGTTCCTATGTAATGATTACAACTGTATGCATGTCCATAATCAAGGACTGGAAGAAGCAGTATAGAAAAATAAATGTAGGAAATTTGTTGAAATGGCAGCATTATAGGTGATTAGCCTCTTCATTTTCTGAGTTTCCATTTCAATTAGATTTTTTATTATATAATTATAATATCAAACATACTGGGGAAAAATTGAAAGATTAGTACAAGGAACTCACATAAACCTTGTACCTAGATTTACGAGTTGTTGACATTTTGACCTATTTGCTTTATCAGTTTTCCTCTCTCTCTATTTTTATCCATATGCATATTTTTCATTCTAGCATCTAAAGGTGATTTTTGAACTTCAACATTCCTTCTATATTAACTAGCATTCTCCTATAAGGAAGAGCTTTCCCTCCTCTCCTGTTTTTAAATTTGTTTTTATACACTGAATGAAATCATGAATTCTTATTTTATTCAATGAGTTGTAATCCATTAGTATCAATTATTTTGATGCTCAGAATGCTCCCGATTTGGCCAATGGGAACCCCTTCAAGCTGACTCATATGTCCCTGCAGTTCTTTACTTCCTTTGCTGCTCAAGGAGATACTCCAGGTTCATCCTGCACTCTCCATGCCCCAGTCCTAGGATCAATCATTTCTCCAAGGAGAATGGTGTTTAGAAACACATGTGAACTGTGTCCTCATTATTACAACATGTAGGCCTTCTCAGCAGACACAGTGGACACAGGCACATGCACTATTTTACTTTCGTTTTTAAACAGGTATTTGGGGAATGAATGTAATAACTTTATGTGATTTACATCTGTCTCCATACTCATGTAGCCATTAGTTTGTTAGCAGTTAGAATGAGGAATTTATAAAAGTAGTTAATATTATCTGTATGTAACATCTTTTGGATTTTTTTTGTAGACTAGAATCATCAGAGAGGCAATGTTGATCAGGAGACAGAGTATCCTACTGATTTTTCAGTCACACTGCCTATTTTGGGCATGTTAATGTTTTCCTTGGACTGGGATTTAGCTCAGTTGGTAGAGTGCTGTGTTGCAGTCTCTGAGGTCCCAAGTTCGATTACCAGCACCGCAAAATGGGAGAAGGACGTGGCAACCCACTCCCAAGGCAATCCCAGTACAGCCATTGAAAACCCTATGAGGGTCGCTATGAGTCAGATATGACTCAACGGCACCTAACAACAACAACGTTTTCCTTACTTAGAAAATATTGAAAATATCTACTTTAGAGGTCAGAAAACTAAAATAAAAAATACCTGCCACACACTGTACACTGTTGGGTTTTGATTTCCCAGCTCATTTTCCTTTCTTGTTTTCTATGCCTCTAATTCTTCTCACTGGTTAAATGGTCAAAATGTGTGGTTTGTTTTTTTTGTGTGTGTGTGTGTATGTATGTGTGTGCGCACATACATGCAGTATTTTGGGGCTGAACCCAGGGCCTCACACATATTTTGCAAGTGTGTTACCACAGAGCCATATCCCTAGTCCATTGTTTACTTTTTTTTTGGAGACAGGATCTCCATAAGTTAGGCAGGCTGTCTCTGTGCTCAAACTTGTGATCCTTTTGCCCCTGCCTCCTGAGTCACTGGAATTATAGGTGAGAGCCTCCACCTATAGCTCGGCTTTATTTCTTAAATTATAAATATCACATAGGGATTTGGAAAAAAATAAGCTTGAATTTTTAGCATAGAATGGGAAGCTATCCAACTTGCTGAAACCCATAGCTTGACCAATGAGATCTGATTACACTTCCCACAGTATTGTTATGAGGTTTCTTTTTAGGCTTTCAACTCGTGGCTCCTAAGATTGTATTTCTGTCATGATGGGACCATGTGCCAGCTCTGAAGTTGAGTGGAGTTGCTGATTTTAAGTGAACTTTGCTCCCCAGTACTTACATACATCACAGAACTATCACTAATCAAAAAATGGATCACCAGTTAACTGTTAGATTTAGGAATACATTACTAAAATATAGGACTTTTACAAATCCTTCTCAAATACTAAGAATAGCAGCAACCTTTTTTTTTTTTTTTTTTTTTCATTTTTGGTGGGGCAGGTACGGGGGTGTTGAACTCAGCTTTGCACATGCTAGATAAATGCTCTACCTCAGCCCCTCTTTTTTATTTTTTATTTTGAGACAGTTTCTCTAAGTTGCACAGTTGCCTCTGGCCTTGAACTCACAATCCTCCTGCCTCTGCCTCCTGAATTGCTGGGATTATAGGCATGTGCCACCATGCCTGGCAATAGCAGTTGTTTTCTAAAAAATATTTTTAAACAACCATTGAGGTATAATTCATATACCATATAATTCACCCATTTTAAGCATACACTTAATGGTTTATCAAATGCTACCATTGTGCAGTCATTACCATGATTAATTTTAGAACATTTTCATCACCCCAAAAGAAACTGCATACCCATTAGCATCACTCCCCAATCCCTTTCTCTTGAAGTCTCTGGCCACCACTCATCTACTTTTTGTCTCCATGGATTTGCCTATTCTAGATATTTCATATAAACGAAATCATAATATGTGGTTCTTCATGACTAGCTTCTTTTAGTTAACATCATGTTTTTAAGGTTCATCTATGTTTTTGCATGTATCAGTGCTTTATTCCTTCTTAAGGCTGAATAAAATCCTATTTGTATGAAGGTGCTAATTTCTCCATATCTTGGTCATCACTTGTTACTGGCTTTTTTATTTTAGTAATCCTAGTGGGTTACTAATCCTAGTGGGCTGGGATTTAGCTCAGTGGGTAGAGTGCTGCGCTGCAGTCTCTGAGGCCCCAAGTTCAATTCCCAGCACCACAAAAATGGGAGCAGGGCCTGGCAATCCACTCCCAAGGTAATCCCAAAGCACTCAGCCATTGAAAACCCTATGAGGGTCGCTATGAGGTCAGATAACAACAACCTAACAACGGTGGGTATGAAATAGTATCTCATTGTGATTTTGATTTGCAGTTCTTCAGTAGCTAATGATGTTGAATATCTTTTTATGTGCTTTTTTACCCTTTGTATATCATATATGGAGAAATGTCTACTTAGATCTTTTGGCCATTTTAAAATTCAGTTATTACTTCCAGACATGATGCTGTATGCCTATAATCTCAGCACTTGGGAGGCTGAGGCAGGAGGATTGATGTGAGTTCAAGGCCAGCCTGGTCTATGTAGTGAGTTCCAGGACAGCATGGGCTACACGGTGAGACCCTGTCTCAAAAGACTAAAAATGAATGAATGAACAAATGAATGAATGAAGAAAATGGAGTTATTATTGTTCAGTTATAACTCAGAGTTCTTTAACAACCATTTTTTTTTTTTTTTTTTTTTGAGGCAGGGTCTTGTTATATAGCCCAGGCTCACCTCAAACTTGCAATTCTCCTGCTTCAGCTTCTTGAGTGCTGGGATTATAGGCATGTACCACCATGCCTGACCCAAAAATCATTTTTGAGGACCTAGCATGAGCCATAGTCATCATGGGTGTCATACTGGGGATCGAGCCCAGGGCCTTGTGTATGCTGTGCACGTGCACTACTACTGAGTTTTAGTACCGCACACTCCTCATAAAAACCTCACTTGGTATCTATACCCTGATTGTAGATAAGACTGATGATCAGAGTTAAAACAGGTTAAAGAAAGTCTTAAGTGGTAGATATCAAGGTTCTAACCATCATCCATCCAAATTCAAAGTTCCTGATCTGTTGACTACTCTGTGCTCCAAGTCTTTGCCATTGTTGAAGCAGTCTGTGTAGGGCTTATAACGAAACTTTTCAGAAGTCTAGTGGGAATTCCTACATGAACTAGGATATTCTGCTGATTAATTTTCCAATATTTTACATACTTGATTTATTCTAGGAAACTTACATATAAGCCAAATTTAAATAAAAGCCAATCAGAATTTAGTTTCTACTAACAATACCTTTTTTATGATGAAATCATGAGTAGCCAGGTTTGATGGCATACACTTGTAGTACCAGTACTCAAGAGGCTGAAGCGGGAGTATCACTAAGTCCAGCAGTTTGAGACTAGCATGGGCAACATAGCAAGACCCTGTCTCTAAAACAAAACAAAGCCCAGAGTGGTAGTGCATGCCTGTAATCCCAGCACTTGGGAGACAATGGCAGGAGGATCTCAGTTTGAGGCCAACCTGAGCTACATAGTGAGTTGTAGCCCAACTGGGCTACATAGTGAAACCCTGTCTCAAAAAACTGAAACAAAACAAAATAAAATAATAATAACAAAAAGAAATCATGAGGAACATCTTTTTGTAAGTGCAAATAATCTCTTTATGAGTTTAAGTTGGTATATTCAGTTTACCTTGAGCAGGGCATGCATCAAGTAAGTTATGAGGAGGGGTTTGTAGAAAGTACTGATAGTACTTATATATTAACTTGTTTCCTAATCTGGATAAAAAGTTGGTTAATCAGTAGCTTGATAAGCTTTTCAAAACAAGATAAAGAGAAATCTGTGACCTTTGAGAACATACCTAGGCAATACCACATAAGAATCAAGACACTTTATGCACTGAAAATTGTTGCTAGTTTCAGTTATTATTTTGGCATAGACAGCTAAGAAGAGTCAAATTTTGAGAAGGGCATAGCAACGTTTAAAGTTTAAAAATTGGATCATTAATAAAATGAAATTGGCTTGTGAAGAACTAGTTGTGGCCGCTTGATTTTAGGTCACTTTTGACTAATAAGGTAGTATACTATAGATGGAAGCTGGGATTAAGCTTGGTTGGTAGAGTACCACTCTGCACTCTCTGAGACCCTTGGTTCTATCCCCAGTATGGCAAAAATGGGAGAAGGATGTGGTAATCCACTCCCTTAGCAATCCCCAAACAATCAGCCATTGAAAACCCTATGAGAGTCACTGTGAGTCGGACCTGACTGACAGCACCTAACAACAACTACATACTATAGACAGTTTTGCTCCAAATAGAAAAGAAAGACATTATTCAGGATTCAGGAAGGAAGAGTACAGTGCAATTTCAGTTCTGTTCAGTCACTATTTACTAAATGCGTATTGTGTGCCAGGAACTAATGATTTTTTTTTTTTTTTTTAAGGTGGTAACTGCCTTTTTTTTTTTTTTTTTTTTTTTTTTTTTTGAGACAGGGCCTCGCTAAATTACGCAGACTGCCTCTGGTCTCGAACTCGCGATTCTCCTGCCTTTGCCTCCCAAGCCCCTGGGATTACAGGTGTGCGCCACTGCACTGGCAAGGTAGTAACTGCTTTTGAGAAACTGATCTTTACTAAGGTCTCACAGAAAGGGAGTTTCTTGGGCTGGGTCTTAGAGAGAGATGGAGTTTGCCAAGATGAAAGTGATCCCAAACCAGGAGCAGGAGTGGCAAAGCCATGGAAGCCCAACCTGACACTGTGCTCCACTGCTTAGGTTCTCTTCCTGCTTCGTATTAATACTGTTGCTCTACTGGGCAACTTCTTTGACTTTCTGCATCCATCCTTTCATTCCCACTCTCTGCCAGTTACTTTGCCGAATACTCTGTTGAGAAAATGGAAGTCATTAAACCCCAACTCCCTCACCATTTATCTCAAGGCTAATAGACATATCTAGAATTGCACCCATCTGATCCTCTTTCTTCCCTTGGGTCTCTTCATCCTAGATCCTATCCCTTGTCACCTTCTAAGATTTCTCTCCTTCCATTTCCTTTTTCTTGGATCATTACATCATCAGGCATATATGCCTTGATGTTATATGCTTGAATGTTAATCTTTTTTTTTTTTTTTTTTTTTTGTGGTACTGGGGTTTGAACCCAGGGCCCTACGCTTGCATGCTCTGCAAGTGTTCGACCACTGAGCTGCACCCCCAGCCCATTTTCTTTTTTACTTTTTTGAGACAGGGTCTCACTAAGTTACTTAGATTGCCTCTGGTCTCAAACTTTCGATCCTCCTGCCTCCACCTCCCAAGCTGCTGGGATTACAGGCGTGTGCCACAGCGCCCAGCTTGATATGTTAACCTTAAAACCAAACCAAACCTTCCTTGAAATTCTAACATATGCTACAACATGAATGAACCTCCAGAATATTATACTAAATGATATTAGCAAGTCACAAAAAGACAAATACTGTATGATTGCACTCATGTAAGGTACTTAGAGTAGACGCAATTATAGAGCCACAAAACAGAATGGTCGTTGCTAGTGGTAATAGGGAGGGGGAAATGGGGAAATATTGTTTAGTGGATACAGACTTTCAGCTTTACAAGATGAATAGAGTTACAGAGATGAATGTCGGTGATGATTGTACTACATTCTGAATATATTTAACATTTTTAAAAGCTACAGGACTCTCATGTGCCCACACCCAAAAGAAAATGCTACATTTCTTTTTTGTTTGTTTGTTTTGCTGTACTGGGAGGCTGAATTTAGGGCCTTGTACATGCGTAGCATGTCCTCTACCACAGAGCTACATGCCTAGCACTTCCCTGTCTTTTTTATTTCGTTTTGGGGCAGGGTCTTGCCAAGTTACACAGCCTGCCTCTGTTTTCACATTGGTAATCCTACTGCCTCTGCCTCCTGAGTTTTTGGGACTACAGGTGTGCACCACAGCATCTGGCATAAAACACTACATTTCTTTAAGAAATCAAAGATACCGTTTTTATTCTACCCTCAAACAAACAAATAACCTTCCTTGATACCACATTCCCCTCCAGAGACCACTCCCTTTCACTGTTCCCCTAAAAGGATGTCTTAAAAGAGCCACTGTCTCTTAGTTTCTTTCTCCTATTCACTCTTCAGTTTACCATTACTGACTTCCACCCTCCACCACTTGAAACTGTTCCTTTGGTCAAGGTTATTTGTACCGTCCACGTTGCCAAATTCAGTTGGTATTTGACCTTTTAGGAGAATTTTACATAGTTTAATCCTCCCTCCTGGACTTTCTACCCTCTGGACTTCCATGACACCATGCTTTCCTGGATTTCTGCCTGAGTCACCAATGGCTATTGCTTCCCCTTCTACCTTAGATGTCTAATTAATGGGATTCCAAAGGCCATTGCCCTGGGCTCTCTTTTTTCTATATAATGCTCTTAGTCCATTCCTAGGAATTTAGATACTTTCATTAGGCTGAGTATTCCACTCTATCTCTAGCCTAGACTTCTCTTCTGAGTTCCAGATTCTGATACCCAGCTGCCTTCTGGTCTCACAAACATCTCTGACTGTGCCTAAAGCAAAACATGGATCCTCTCTCCTTCCACTATACTCTTCTTCATCTTAGTAAATGGTACTGTCATCCCCAGTTAACTCTCAGATGTTCCTTCCCCTTTCCTTACCCTTATATACTTCTCTTACCCCTAGCAGCAAAGCCTGTGGGTTCTGCTTCTGTTTTGAATCTACCTCCTTCTCTCCTCTGGCAGACTGTGTCCATAGTCCAGGCCACCATCACCTATCTGGATCACTCCAGCAGCCTCCCTTACTAGGCGCTCCTCACCTGTGTTCTTATTTCCCCTCCCCAAATCATCCTGCATACTGTTATAAGACTTTTAGGGGCCAGAGACAATTGAGATAGGGTCTTGATGTTTAGCCCGGGTGAGCCTTGAACTCCTGTCTTCTTGTCTTCGCCTCTCAAGTGCTGGGATTACAGGCCTATGCCATCACACCCAGCACTGTTGTAAGAATAGTCACACATCAAACTATTCCACTTCCCTGTTACCATTTCTGTGGTTTCCCAGATTCCCTGTTTTGGCCTGCATGCATTGTCTGGTCCCTGCCTAGTTCTCCAATTCCATTTTATGTCATTCTCCCCCACCCTCACTACCCCTTACTTACTGTGCTCTTGTGACACACTGGTCTTATTTTACCTTGACATAGCAGTTCTTTCTTTCCTCACAATCTTGGTAGTTTGAGTAATTAGCTCCCTTTCTTCCTCCATTAGGTTATTAGTTGAAATGCACATGCTCACAGAGATCACTCCTTGACTGTCCCACATAAAGGAAGTTCCTCTTTTCATTTGCATCCTCATACTTGCTACAATATGCAGTTATTCTGTGTATGTACTAATTTTTCTTCTCTAGTAGAAGACTAGAAACTCAGTGAGGGCAGGGACTGGGTCTTAGAGGTTCACCATTATATACCCAGTGCCTTGAACATGTCTTGGTTGGCATGTAGCAAGCAGTCACTAGATGTTTGTAAAATGATAGGAAGGGAAAAGGAGGGGAGAGGGGACAGGAGAAATGGATAGGGGCGTGGAGAGGTGACAGAGGAGAGGAGATGGACAGAATACTGGTTGAGTAGCTATCCTGGTCCCCTTCAAATATGCCCTTCCTGATCTTGCCCCTGCCTTGTCCCATCTGTCAGAGGAATTACCTGGCAGCTTAAGGTGTCTTTCCCTTTCTCAGGCCCCTTGGGTTTCTATCCATACCTGACACTTAGGGCCCTGGAGCCCACGACAGTCAAGGCTATCATTGTTCACCATGTTCCATGTACTCTACTGGCTGCTTCCACACAGGATCCCATTTAATTCTGCAAATCATTGGCACTCTCACTTTTTCCTCCCTCCCCCTGGGCACTGAGATGAAGTAATTTGCTCTGAATCACATTACTTGTGAGTGGAGGAGGCCCTTGGGTTCAACCCAGACCTTTGTGACTATAGGGCTGTTTTCCTTTTGCCACATCAGGCCATTTATCAGTAGTTGTTTCCAAAGTGTCAGTGTAACTAGACAGTCAGGTTCTATGCCCTCCACTTTACTTCCCTTGCATTTTAAATGAAATTTAGGAAGCAAATTGGTGAAAGAAAAATGCATTTATTTGCAGTTTGGCCAAACTGGGAAGAGAAAACAGTTTAAAAAATTCTCTCTGGCTTCCCATAGCAATGTTTCCTCTTTTATAGAAAAGTTGAAACAAAACCCAGAAAATATATAGATTTACCTGCTATCCAGGTTGTCTTGAACAGTTAAAGTCTTCTGGGAGAGAGACTTCTGCTTCCAGTGCCAACACTTCAGGCTCTCAGCATGGGATCTCCTGTGGAACTTCCATTCCACCAGAGTTTGTTTCCATTTCAGCATGAGACCTATTATGCATTGATATATCAACAACCAATGGACGGATACTGTGTTAAATTCATTATCTTGTATTGCAAAAAAAAGATCTCAAGCCCAACTTTTGCTTATGCCCTAGTCCCTTCGCATGCTGCTCTGATAAACATCATCTCTTGCTTGGACTATTGCAGTAGCCCCTTAGTTGACTCCTTGCCTCCTCCCTTGCCCCCCTTATGGTCCATTTTCCAGGTGACAGCCAGATTTATTTTTCAAAGGATATAAATTGGATCATGTGCTACTGTTCTCATTATACTTAAACCTGAAATTTCAGGAAACATATCTCAGTAATAGAGAGCACTTGTCTAGTATGCACTAGGCCTGGGTTCAATCCCCAGCACTGCAAAAACAAACAAACAAACAAAAAAGCCACACACACAAAACACACACAAAAAAACCAGAAAACCAACCTTGAAACTTCTGCCCATGGCCTATTAAAGGCCATTCTCTGCCTCTGTGTTTCTCTGACTTGTCTTTTGCCTCCCCTGTTCCAGACATACTGGCCTTATATTTTCTTTAACTACCATGCTAGCTGCCACCATAACCCATTAATGCACATAGTCCTATTTATAGGACAGTAACAAATTGGCTGATTATTATTTCTTGGAATTTATATCAAATTCGGGTGCATGTACATGTTATCACAACTATATCTCAGCCTTATCTCCTGTCAGTGGCTCTCTTTTTTTGTATAGTCTAATGGAAACTACAGGGTTGTAAACATTTCCTTATAGTGAGTTATTCTCCTATAAATAGCACTATCTGCATCAACGGGTTCTTTTTACTTAAGTTTCTTAGGCTAGAATTGGCTGTCCTCCCTAAATCTGGGTAGGGCTGTCTCATTTACATAGTTTAAGACCAAATTTATTGTTTGTTTGTTTGTTTATTTGCAGTACTTGGAAGTTGAACCAGGGCTTCACACATACTTTGCAAGTGCTCTATCACAGGCTGGACTCTCAGCCCATTTCTTATTTTTCATTTTGTCTCAGAGTCTTACTAAGTTACACAGACTGCCTTTGCCCTCAAACTTGTGATCCTTCTGCCTCTGCCTCCTGAGTCACTGGGACTATAGGTATGTGCCACTGTGCCCAATTTAAAACTAAATTTAAATATCACCTCCCCAGAGAGCCCTTCCCTGACAGCTATGTAAAATAGCACACCTAACACATAAATATACCTTTTTTTTATATAGCTATATTCTTTTTTATTGGAAAATTTTAATGTACAACTTAATGTGTTTCATTCTGACATGCATTTCATTGTGACATTTCCATACATGCATTTCATTGTACATTGCAAAGGTAACTTCCCCTTACCCTCTTGTGCACCTCTTCCCCCTTCTTCTGTACCCTCACCAAAGGCCTCTCTTCTATATTGCATGTCTTT
>VMDO01013506.1:0-57950 GCA_007922755.1 Pedetes capensis
GAATTGATGGGATACCAATAGAGATGTTTCAACAAACAGATGCAGCACTGGAGGTGTTAACATGTTTATGCCAACAGATTTGGAAAACAGCTACTTGGCCAACTGACTGGAAGAGATCCACATTTGTGCCTATTCCCAAAAAAGGGGATCCAACTGAATGTGCAAACTATCGGACAATATCATTAATATCGCACACCAGCAAAATTCTACTAAAGATCATTCAGAAGCAATTGCAGCAGTATATAGACAGGGAATTACCAGAAAATCAAGCGGGATTCAGAACAGGGCGGGGAACCAGGGACATCATTGCTGATGTCAGGTGGATATTAGCTGAAAGCAGAGAATATCAAAAAGATGTCTATCTATGTTTTATTGACTACGCAAAAGCATTTGATTGTGTGGATCATAACAAATTATGGATAACATTTCAGAAAATGGGAATACCAGAACACCTAATTGTGCTCATGAGAAATCTGTACATGAACTAGGAGGCACTTGTTTGAATAGAACAAGGAAACACTGAGTGGTTTAAAGTTGAGAAAGGTGTGCGTCAGGGCTGTATACTTTCACCCTATCTCTTCAATTTATACGCTGAGCAAATAATCCGAGAAGCTGGATGTTATGAGGAAGAACGCAGCATCAAGATTGGAGGAAGACTCATTAACAACCTGCGTTATGCAGATGACACCACTTTGCTTGCTGAAAGTGAAGAGGATTTAAAACATTTACTGATGAAGATCAAAGATCATAGCCTTCAATATGGGTTACGACTAAACATCCACAAAACAAAAATCCTTACTACTGGGACAGCACGCAACTTCACAATAAATGGAGAAAAGATTGAGGTTGTCCAAGATTTTGCTTTGCTTTGCTCTATGATCAACACCTGCGGAAGTAGCAGTCAAGAAATCAAATGACGCATTGCTCTAGGAAAAGCTGTGGCAAAAGATCTCTTTAGAGTATTGAAAAGCAAAGATGTCACATTGAAGACGAAGGTGTGTTTGACTCATACCATGGTATTTTCAGTGGCATCATATGGTTGTGAAAGCTGGACATTGAACAAGAGAGACAGAAAAAGAATTGATGCTTTTGAATTGTGGTGCTGGAGACGTCTATTGAATATACCGTGGACTGCCAAAAGAGCCAACAAATCTGTCCTAGAAGAAGTACAACCAGAGGGCTCCTTGGAAGCAAGAATGGCCAAACTGCGTCTTACATATTTCGGACATGTAGTCAGGAGAGAACAATCCCTGGAAAAGGACATCATGTTTGGAAGAGTGGCAGGTCAACGCAAAAGAGGAAAACCCTCCACCAGATGGATTGACACAGTGTCTGCAACAATGGGCTTAAACATAAATAAGATCTTTTGCCTGGCGCAGAATCGGCAAGTGTTTCGATCCGCTGTACATAGGGTTGCTATGATTCGAACTCGACTCGATGGCACCTAACAACAACAACAACAATATATTGAACCAAACTTCCATCCCTGGAATGAAACCAACTTGATAATAGAGGATGATCTTTTAAATATACTGTTGATGTAGATTTTCCAGTGTTTTATTAAGGATTTTTACATCTAGGTTTGTCAGGGAAACTGGCCCGTAGTTTTTGGATTTTGATGTATTCTTATCTGGTTTGGGTATCAGCATAATATTGACTTCGTAGAATGAATGTAGTCGTGTTGTTTCCATTTGAATTATATTGAATAGTTTGAGGAGCATTGATGTTAGTTTTCTTTAAAGGTCTTGTAGAATTCAGTAGTGAATCCATCCAATCCTGGGCTTTTTTTGTGGGAGACTCTTTATTATTGCTTTGATCTTGGTGTTCATTATACATCTGTTTAAGTTGTTAACTTAATATCCCCTTGACTTAATATTGGCAGGTCATGTGTGTCTAGGAATTCATCTGTCTCATCTAAGCTTTCCCATTTTGTGGAATATCATTTTTCAAAGTATTCTCTAATGGTTCTCTGGATTTCATGAGTATCTGTTATAATGTTCCCTTTGTATCTGTAATTTTTTTAATTTGAATCTTGTCTCTTTCTTTGTTAGTCTGGCTAAGGGTTTGTTGATCTTTTTCTTTTCAGAGAACTAGCACTTTTTTTCATCAATTCTTTTTATTGCTTTTTGTCTCTATTTCATTAATTTCTGCTCTGATCATTATCATTTCTTTTTATGTACTGGTTTTGGGGTTTTGTTTGTTCTTTTTCTGAGAACTGGAGGTGCATCATTATTTGTTTTAGCCCACTCTTAACTTTTTGATGTAGCCATTCACAGCTATAAACTTCCCTTTTAAGAACCGCCTTTGCTGTATCCCAAAGGTTCTGGTAGGTTGTGTTTTCATTTTCATCTGATTCTAAGAATTTTTTAATTTCCTCTCTGATTTCTTCAAGAACCTTTTGATCATTTAAGAGTATATTGTTCATTCTCCGTACAGTTGTATAGTGTCTTTAATTTATTTTACTGTTCTAGTTTTATTCCATTATGGTCTGATAGCATATACTAAATTACTTTGATTTTTCTGTACTTGCTAAGATTTGATTTATGGCCTAAAATATGATCCATTTTAAAGTAAATTCCATGGGCTACCAAGAAGAATATGTATTCAGTAACTTTGGGGTAGAATATTTGTAGATGTCCATTAAGTCCATTTGATCTATTGTTATGTTTAATTCTGAAGCTTTCTTGTTGATTTTTTTTTTCCTGAATGTTCTATCTAATGATGAGAGTGGGGTATTAAAGTCACCAGTTATTATTGTATGTAGACTGATCTGTCCCTTTAAGTCCAGTAGTGTTATTTTGTTTAACGATGTTGGATGCACCCATGTTTGGTTCGTATATATTTACAATTGTTATACATTCTGGATCAGTTATTCCCTTTTTTAATATGTTGTGACCTTCTTTCTTTGGAAAAGAGTCCATTCCTTCCTATTCTAACAACTTTGTTTTGCCACACCACATGGAGGCTGCCTTTAACCCTCCATCTTAAACAGTAAATATATACTTGAAAAATCACACATTTCAAGAGAAAAAATCACAATGGAAAAATATTATGAAAATTAATACTACATATCATAACTCATGGGAAGTTCAGCTCAAGCATGCTTAGAAGGGAAATCTTGGCCTTAGATGTATATATTAGAAATGACGAAAGATGAAAAGTCAGTGATAAGTATCTGTATAAAGATGGTGGAAAAAAAGAACTAAAATCAAAAGAAACTACAATAGGCCGGGCGTGGTGGCGCACGCCTGTAATCCCAGCGGCTCGGGAGGTGGAGGCGGGAGGATCGCAAGTTCCAGACCAGAGGCAATCTGCGTAATTTAGCGAGACTCTGTCTCAAAAAGTAAAAAAAAAAATGGGCTGAGGTGCAGCTCAGTGGTCCAGCACTTGCCGAGCATGCAGGCGCGAGGCCCTGGGTTCAACCCCCCGTACCGCAAAAAAAAAAAAAAAGAAACTACAATAGAAGGAAGAAAATAATAAGGGATAGAAATCAATGAAATAATACAGAAATATTCAATATAGGGCATTAACAAAGCCAAAAGTGAGTTTTTTATAGTAATAATAATGATACCTGTGTCCTGCAAAACTCATGATAAACAGGAGAAGGAAGTGGACCACATTACCAGATTTAGGAATTTTAAAAAGGGTGTTGGGTATACATTATAATTATCTTTGATGCTGTTTTTGAATACTGATAACACTATTAAATCAGAATTTCTAATTGGGCCCCTGTATTATTATTATTTTTTTAATGCCAGCTGATGATATAGCTCAGTGGTAGAGTGCTTGCCTACCATGCATGAGGCCCTAGCCCTAGCACTGGAAAAAATAAAATGCCCTTATTGATTATATTATGAAGCACAGCTCAGAGCCACTATATAGAAAGTGATAGCATTCTATAGACAGTGTAATTTTTATACAAATATGTCCTTACTATATATGGAATCTTAAAATCTAGTGAATTTACCAAAATGTCAAGAATGTCTTGCTATACCATTCATTTTTCTTCTACTACTACATTTTTAGCAGTTGCACAGTATTACCTCATGGTATATTGCCATTTATATAACTAACATACTATTATTAGGCACTTAAATTTCCAATGGTATCATCAAGACTAACAGAATATCCTTATAAGATTACTTTCTCCCAGCTATAAACAGAAGTCATTAAAATGTTATCCTACTAATGTAATACAAATAGTGTGTGACAGTTGTTAACTGATTTTTTTTTTGTCTTAGATGCTTGCCTAGAAATTTTTTAGGTTTTTAAGGCTAAAAAATATGTTATTAATACCTGTTTTTGTAACCATATTATCTCTAATATAGTGCCTGATGTATGGAAGGCACACAAAAATATTTGTTGAATAAGTGAATAAATTTAATTCTTCAGAACTTAATCTCAGTAGAGTATGTGAACCAATCACATTCAAAAGAAAAATAATACAATCTTGGGTGCATACCCAGTATCAGAAGTCAAATTTGAAATTTTTAAACTAAAACCCTTTACTTTGAAAGCAATACATAAGAATCATAATAATCATTGAGATTTACGCTCAGCAAGCTATTTGTTTATAAATGGCCATTTTGACATGTGTATTTATCATTTATTGAATATCTTATATATACTATCTCATTTAATCTTCCCAATCACTTTATATCGTGTATTGTATTACTATCTCCATTTAGTGCATGAGGTACCGAGTAGTAGGGTAACATAGTCAAGCTTAAAGAGTTAGCAAAAGGCAGAACCAGAATTTTAACTCTGATCTGAAAGAGAAAACAGGCATTCTTATTCTTAACCACTGTCCTAGATATTTTGCTTTTCTGCTGCACTAGAACACAATAAGTTTTTTGATTTTGCGATATAAACTAACATTCTTCTACCCTGTACTCCTGTCATGATTTTCTGTTTTGTCACAGGTCCAGAGCAACAGAGCCAACCAGTCATGGGCTGGAACCTCTAAAACTGAAAGTCAAAATAAACATTTTTTCTTTAAAACAACAACAACAACAAAAACCATATTGATGCACCATTAATATGTGATTATGGAGAAATATTAGAAAATTCACATCACTACAAGAAAGCAAATAACACCCAGTAATCATGAAAAAAGTATTTTTATTTGGAGACCATTTTATTTATTTTTTATGAACCTGGAAGAAGTAATTCAGACCTCCCAAATTATCACAGTCCTTGTCATTCATTTTCATTCACTGTATAATCTTGTTTTGATGTGCACAGAAGAAGCAACACAACACATATCTTTTTATTTATCATTGGCTATTTTTCTCCTAGCATGCATTCATTCATAATTCAACCATAATTGTTTGTTAACTCCTACTGTGTTCCATGCAGTTTGCTGCCTTTGGAGAATTCAATGGTGATCAAAAACAGACTTAGTCCCTGCCTTCATAGACAGTCTGACTTAAAAAAAATTACACAAATAAATATAAATCTGCCACTGTAGAAAAAAGAAATGTGAGTTTTTAACAGTAGGATTTGACCTAACCAGAACAGTGAAGTAGGAAGTGAGCTTGTATTTAAAGGATAGGTAAAGTAGGAAGGGCAGAGCTGTCCAGGGAAAGATAACAATATGTGCAAAGCCCGGGGACAAGAAAGACCTGGTGTACTTTGGTGACAGAGCATGTGTTTACTACTTTTGGACAATGCACTTACACCCTTGTAGACCCTGGCTTTACTCTGAAGTACATTACCTGAGGCAGCTAGCCAAAAATGAACATATTTATTTTCTTCTTTCTTTTTTTTTTTTTTTTTTTTGGGGGGGGGGGTAGGGTTTTGCTGTGTATCCCACGTAGGCCTTGAACTCACTATGTAACCCTAGCCTATCTTGAACTCAGAACTCCTGTGCCTCAGCCTCCTGAGTGCTGGGAGTGCTGAGATTAGAGATGTGTGCCACTGCCTCTAGCTTTTCTGTACTTTTAACCAAAGTAACAAAATTTCCTTGTTTGATAGAATAAAGAGGAGGTGAAAAATTTTAAGAACATAAAGAAATACATCATTCCTTGAGTCTCATTTTTAATTGCTATCTTGAGATCCAAAAGGTGAAATGTCAGTGGTTAGAGCATTTCTGTTTTTCTTTTCTGCCTTAGTGTAATAGCTCTTCCTTCTTAAAGAATGATACAAGTCCTCCCAGTTAACATTCTCATAGAACACTTCACTTCCTTTTCTACTTTTTGTCATGTGTAAGTAATTATATAACTTTAATATCATCTCTGTAACCTTCAACTACACATAAGATTATTATATTACTTAGGGCAGGGACTCTGTTTTAGTCACACAGAATCTGTAGCACATGCAATTATACTAAGCTTTTAGTGAATACTTGATAACTGAACAAATGAATAGTGAAATGAATAGCTATATAAGTAGTCTGTTCTCTACTATACCATCCATCTGCTTTTTTATCTGTAGTGTTTGTTACCCACTCACTTCTGGCCATGCTGGGTTTAACTCTCTTCATCCCAGTTACTTAGAACTACTGATTAGCACAACTCTCTCTACTCACCTTAATCCATTAAGCAACCTCTTTCAATAGAAAAACTTTTCCTACCAAATAAAAAAAGATATTTAACCACCTTGAAGTGAGAAACAAAGGAACTGTAAGAAGGTAGATTGACGACCTCTGTGGCTCAAAACAGAACTACCTTTCAGTGACAACCCACTGGTATCCCTTATGACCTCTCAGGTTTCACGTAAGTTGTAAGATTTTACATTGTTAAGTGAATTGCTCATTTTGAGACAGAGTAATGATGGTATGTGACAAATGGCAATTTCTCTTAGTTCACCTAGTTCAGTCATTGTTAGGTAATTTCAGGATGTACATGTCTTTATGGTTTTTTTGTGGGGTTTTTTTTTTTTGTTTTTTTTGTTTTGTTTTGTTTTGTTTTAATGGGATTCCAACTCTTCAGTTCTAGTTTTGCAGAACATGACAGAAAGGCTTTTGGTTACTTTGATTCCCAGTGGGACAGTTTTCTTCACAATGTTAAGAGTCGGAAGGCTGTGGAACATCTTAGTACAATTTCTGAAATAAATAGAAACTTGCCATGGAGATATTTACTCACATGCACCATGTAGTGATAGTTGAGTTGGAAGTGGGTGTCCAGTTACCTAGCCTTCGATTGTAACCTGTCCCCAATGCACTGTGTCATCTTCAGCATTGTACTTACGGGTTCTGTCTTCATCCTAAATCTGCAGAGATTCTCTCCTATTTCCTTCCCCTTTTGGTGTTATTGTTGTCATTAGGTGCCATCGAGTCGGTATCCGACTCATAGCGACCCTCGTAGGGTTTTCAATGGCTGAGTGCTTCAGGATTGCCTTGGGAGTAGATTGCCAGGCCCTTCTCCTTGGTGTTATTAGAAGCAATAAATTGATTCACCTTTGTGAAGCTTACTAAAATCCTTCTACAAAATAAATTCTGTGCAGATTGTTGAGTATGTGTGCAGAATTGCTGGTGTTTGGATCCAGGTAAAACAGTAGTACCTATTCAGGTTACCCAAAAGTAGGTTGATGGGGCTATCTCATAGCTTGGATTTTTATTGATATATCTTTTTTCTTGCCAAAAGAAAAGCCTTGAGCCTGGAAAGAGGAATTAGTGTGTTTTCCTAGGAAACTAGTGCCATAGTGAATTACATGTTGATTTGTTCTTTAAGCAGATCTAGCAATTACCTTGAAATCCTGGAGTTTCATATTCTGGGTACTTTTCCTTGTGCTTCATCATTCTTGGTGAAGACACTAGTATAAAGAAAAGCTACAGGTTGCTCTGAAAGCACCAAATTACTTAGGGGAGTAGTCTGAGGTGGTACTCTGAAGACAGCACTGAAAGCCATACTGATCCAGTGAATAACACATAGCCCTTTTGAATTATAGGTGCTGTTCATTTCTCTTCCCATTGTTGCTCCCAGTACTTCTTATCTCTTGCCCTAGCAAATCATAATACACACACACACACACATACACACACACACACACACACACACACACACACACACACAACCCTGTCCAGTGCACACAGTAGGGGGGAGGGGGCAGAGAAGACAAAGTCATTTATATAATGTGTCTCCCTGCTGAGCCCCTAATGGCCTAAGCTTTTGTTCTACATTCAGTGGCTGCATGTGATGGGCAGGAAGCTGCAGTCTTCCTTTGTTCCATGGCCTTATTCAGCAATTTAGATCCATCATAAAAATCAAATATGCATGTTGCAATTGCCTTGCATACAACAGCTTCAATTTTTACCTTTCTTTAATTTGAACTCCGCAGGGGAAGAAAAAGAAGGAAAGGAGAAGGGGAAAATGAAGGAAGAAAAAATTGCTTTGTATTTTTGCTTAGTGGACTGTGAAAATAGGCAGTAATGTAAAAAATATTTGTTTTAATCTTATAGGTGCATCTCATTCAAAATAACTAGGCCAGTAGAATCCCTTCTAAAAATACTCTCAAACCATCCCAGTTGGTTCAAACTCCAAAACTTGGATGTAAATTGATGGGTAAAGAAAAAAATACAAGAGCATTACAAAAGGGTGAAAAGAGGAAGACTCTACAGGGCTTGCAAAGTTATCCTGTTCAGAGAGATGCCTCTCCACCAGTTATAATTAGAGCCAAAAAGACTGTTTTGTGTTCAGAGACTGTCATAAGTTTCTTTTATAAAAGAAATGATTTGAGGAAAAGCTTCGTAGAGGAAGTGAGAGATTTTAAGTACATATTTTCCCTCCAAATAAAAATAAAATGAAAACGTTGACAAAGATGTTTTTGTCCACTTATTGATTTGTGCACTATATTTAAAAATTTCCCAGAACTTCAAAAGGTTGTGTTCCCCCAGAGTTCAAATAAATTTGCATCAGCAGCTTTGGTATTGATTATTCAGAAAAATATAGAAACCCTTTACCTACTCCAGTATTAGACTTGAGCAGTAATTTTACAAAAGGGTTTGTGCCCTAATATAAACAATATGGCCAATATTTATTTGATTTATTAAAAAAATAAAAGATCTGGAAAACTGTGCCTCTTTGTGCCTGGTTTCACTTACGAATATAGTTTTTTTTTTCTTTTGTTTCTTTTTGAGACTGGGTCTAGGTATAGCCCAGGCTAGCCTTGAACTTGTGATCCTCCTATTTCAGCCTCCCAAGTGCAGAGGCTATACAAATGCACCATAGATTTTGAAGGCTCAAGTGAAACTTGAATTCAGGTAGTTTGAGGATCATTTGCCTGTTCTCATAAATGGAGCTCTTATCCAGTTACTCCAGGGAGATGTACTATAATCAACCTTAGATATACACTGAATATAGTGTAGGATGGGTGAAGACTGAAAGATCATTCAGGATCATTGAAGGTTGATTGTCTGGAGTGAAGCTGCTTCTGGAAGATGTTACCAATGAGTCAGGGATCAAAACAAATTTCACAAGTTTGATCCAGTTGTAATATGGAAATCTACCAGATTGTGCTTGACTCATTAGAGATGTGTGAAGAGGGTTTCCTTTTCCCAACATTATTGATTTTTCTTTCAAACTGCCCTGTGTCACAGAGAAAATCTCTGGCATTTAAAAGTGTTCAATTTAGTACAGTTCACTGACGCATGTAATCTTTGCTAACTGCATCCCATTTTCTCTGAATTTGGTTTTTGAGGCCCTCTTATGTTCTGAATACATTTTAGATTTACTTTAGATCTTAAGTGAAATCAAAGATGCACCCAGGACATAAGAGTACTGCAAAGATAAAGTTAATATTTGGGGTTTTTTTAGTTGCTATTTTTTCCTTTACTCCATTGGAAATGTAGGAAATTATTTGTGCCTACAAAAAAAAGAAAAAAAGAAAAACCGAAATGTAACTTTAAAAAATGGATTACACATAATTTAAGCCTACATATGAGTCAAGAGATTTGTTTATGTCTTGAATCTATCTGTCCTGGAAAAAGTGGTAAAATTAAGATGGATAAAAGCACTGGGAATTTACAACATTGAATAAAATCTCTGATTGTATACTATAACTCAGGCAAAAGCTATGAGCCTCTGCTACCTCAGCCCTTTCTCCCCATCCCATTTTTTTTTTTAACACCACTCTATATCTCTTAGGATATTGTAGACAGATATCATACCCTGTAACTTCTCTTTAAAGTCAGGGCCATATGCTGACATTTTATGTTTTCAGCTTCCCTCATATGAGGAAAGATGCTAGACAGATGTATTAAATGATAAACATCTCATTAGAGAATGAAACCTTTTCTCTTTGAATTTAAGATAATTTAACATATAAGGGTATTTAGTTGAACATTTTCCTCTCCTCTATCATTTCAGTTCTTTCTTTCCAAGAAATAAATTGTAGAAAACCTACAGGAAAAATTATTTTAGGTTACCTTGTTTGCATTTCAGGTCATTCCAACTACTGCTGTTATTCTCACCTATGTTTTAAACCTAAATGTTAGATTTTCTTATCTCTGACCATCAGAGTCCTTCAGCGTGCCTTTTTTCTTTCTCATTATTCAACACATCCTGAACCAGTGAGTCTGAATTACTGAAATCATTTCCTCTGCACACAATCATATAGATGTTAAGAATGCATCCTGTGGAATTAGACAATCTCAGTTCAAATTCTGGCCCCATTCTTGGCAAGATACTGGTTCAGTGTTTTCATTTCCAAGATGTGTGTATGAGGATAATAGTATCTAATTCATAGCATCCTGAGTTAAATGGGATTATATATTGTGCTGTCAGAGATTTGTTTCTTAGAGAAGCAGACTCTGAGGTAGAGATGAACATTCGGGGTGAGAGTTTTATTTTTGTTTGTTCATTTTATAGTGCTGGAGCTTGAACCTAGGGCTTTACACATGCTAGGCAAGTGCTCTTCTACTGAGCCCGTGGTCTTTTGAGACAGGGTCTTGCTGTACGGCTAAGGCTGGGCTTGAACTCCTTATATAGCCCAGGTTGGCCTGGAACTTCTAATCCTCCTGCCTTTCCTTCTGAGTGCTGAGATTATAGGCATTTGCCACCACAGCAACCAGTGTGTTTATTAGGGGATGCTCTTAGAATCAACACCCACGAAGCATAAGCTGCAGTATATTCCTGACAAAGACCTCAGCTCATTGCACAGGCATGTTTGTTGCAGCTGAGAGCTGATAACTAAGGGCAGTCTTCTTGTAGCACTCTTGTTAGCTAAGGAAATAAATCTTTTATTCCTGAAGGGGAATCTGGGTGGCCCATCACACTGTTCACCAGAAGTATTCAGCAAGTGATCAATAAATATTAGCTATACATTAATGCCAATGTTTGTTTACCTCCTCATTTTTCAATATCCCAAACAATTGATTCTGTTATATATTTTGATTACAAGAGGCAATGTAATACTGTGGTAAGAGCACGGCTCTGGACCTGGACTTCATGGGTTTGTGTCCCAGTTCTGCAAATACCAGCTGAATGACCCTACGTATATTAGTGTCTCTGTCTCTGTTTCCTCATCTGAGGTGGAAATAATAATAACATCCATTTTCATAGGGTTGTTATAAGGCTTAAGTATGTTAATACTTACACTTTGAATGGTTCTTGGCCATTGCTGGATGCTTATTGTTATTATAATTTTCTTTCTTTTAATATAGTTAAACATGTCAAAAAGCACTTAGGAATTAGTTCTGGGTTTAAATCCCAGCTCAGTCACTGACAAGCTATTGTGATTAAAAGCATGCTATTTAATCTGTGATATTCAGTATTATCAGTCCAACAGAAGTAATGTCTGCTTTATAGGAACCAGCAAATATATGAAGGTATTATGAACCAATGTTTCAGTTTCCTTTTCTGAAATATAAAAATAGTCCTGTCCTTGGGATGTTCTGAAGATTCCATGAGTTCATAAAAGAAATGCACTTAAAATGGTGCCTGACACAAAGCACACATTTAGCAAGTGTTGGCTGGCAAGATGATGATGATGGCTATATCAAGCATTCCGCACAGTGCCTTGCGTATCATAAGCACTCATATCTTATTTTTAAAGTCTATCAGATCATGAATCTGTCCCTGCCCCCTTTTATTGACCCTTATTTCCTATTCCATCTGCCCTGCTATACTTTTTATTCTTGTATTTATTTCCTCTTCTCTTATTTGTTTGTAAGGATTTTGAGTTTTCTGTGTGGGTCACCATTAAACCACATCCTCTATCATCCTTAAAAAGCTCTCTAGTTTTTATTCTGGAGATAAATAAGGATGACGAGTGATAAAATATTATTTTCAGATACAGAAAAATTCTTGCTGCCAGAAGAGTGGCTACCAATTCTTCTCTATAGGGAAAAAGACTTAACTGCAGCATAAGCAGAGCAGGAAATGACAAAAGAGGATGGCAGAGTTTCCACTTTAAGAAGCAACAACCAAAGAATATTCTTAATTTATTTGGAGTAGGCATGTACATGTGTTTCCAGCCAAAGGAAAAAGAAAAAGAAAATGCCAATGTAATCCCTTATAGCTCCACGATTTTCTGATTCAGTTATCCCTAAATATTTTAACTATAAATATTATCTCCTAGTGTACTATGCTTGTACCATGTTCTTTTATTGTCATGTTATCTTTGCTGGTTTCATAATAGCTGGTAACTCACCAGAAAAAGATCTTGGTTTGGCACAGCCATCTACTACTTATAATAACCTATAAACTGTTTCAATTTATAATAGTGTATAATAATAAAAGTGTAGCCTAAATTTTCTTTTTTTATTGGAAATTTTTAATGTACAACCTAATGGGTTTCATTCTGACATGTATTTCATTGTGACATTTCCATATATGCCTTTCACTGTACATTGCTCACATAACCTCCTCCTTACCCTCTCATCACTCTACCTCCCCACCTCCATCAATGATCTCCTTTCTACTTCTATCTCTTTTTGTGGTAATATTTATCTATGTATGTGCATCCCCATTTTGATTTAAGTCCAAACTTTTTTCTATAGTGATCTATCTTTTTGCATTCTCAACACCGTTACATGAGTGATCTAGTCCCCATTTGCATTATTGCTATCCTTTGGTATTAGTGGTATTATTATTGTTATTATTTCCCATACTAATAAGATTGAGCTGTTTACATTGAGGTTGACCTCTCTCCCCTTCCTCCCTCCTCCTTGGCCCTCCTACCACTTCTGACTTCCCCCATTATCGCTTTCTTTTGCTAGATCCTTCCGTCCTTTCCAGTCCTTAAATTGTCCCTTCTATGCTAAGTTTAAATGAGCTTTTTATTATATTCCAATTTATGTATAGGATTTTTTCTTTCTTTTAAGTTTGGTTCAGCTCCCACATATGAGTGAGAATATTTGGTACTTCTCTTTTTGGGCTTGTGTTTGTTCACTTAAGATAATTGTTTGCAATTTTATCCATTTTGCTGCAAATGACATCATTTCATTTTTTAAAATTGCTAAGTAGTATTCCATTGTGTATATATACCATAATTTTTTGTCCACTCTTCTGTTGATGGGCACTTTGGTTGATTGCATATCCTTTTTTTTTTTTTTTTCTTCAGTACTGGGGTTGAACCCAGGGCCTTGCACTTGCAAGTTGTTTTGCAAGTGCTGGGCCACTGAACTGCACCCCAGCCTGCTTTTTTCACTTTTTGTGTTTTTGTGACAGGGTCTCCCTAAATTATGAAGACTGCCTCTGGTCTTGAACATGCAATCCTCCTGCCTCCACCTCCCAAGCCCCTGGGATACAGGCATGGGCCACCATGCCCGGCTTGATTCCATATCCTTGCTATTGTGAAAAGTGCTGCATTGTGCATGGAGATGCAGGTGTGTCTCTGTGGTATGATGACTCATATCCCTTTGGGTATATTCCCAATAGTGGTATTCCTGGGTCATATGGTAGATCTATTTTTAGTTTTCTGAGGTACCTCCATATTGATTTCCAAAGTGGTTGAACCAATTTGCAACTCTACCAGCAGTATAAGAAGGTTCCCTTTTCTACATTACCACGCCAGCATTTGTTGTTATTTGTTTTATTGATCTTGGCCATTCTTATTGGAATAAGGTGGAATCTCAGAGTTGTTTTGATTTACATTTCCCTAATGGCTAGGGATATTGAGCATTTTTTTCACATGTTTCATGGCCTTACCAGCTTCTTCATTTGAGAACTGTCTGTTCAGTTCCTTGGCCCACTTATATATTGGGTTATTTGTTTTCTTGGGAATTGCTTTCTTAAGTTCTTTATAAGTTCTGGAAATTAGTCCTTTCTCTGATATATAGGATGTGAAGATTTTTTTCCTATTCAGTGGTGACTTCCTTGACTCTTGATTATTTCCTTTGCTGTACTGAAGCTTTTTAATTTCATATAATCCCATTTATCTATTCTTGTTATTATTTCTTGAGCAATTGGAGTCCTATGCTTTCCTATGTTTATATGTTGGAGCGTATTGCCTATCTTTACTTCTAGTAATTTTAAAGTTTCTGGTTTTATGTTGAGATCTTTTATCCATTTCGAGTTAACTCTCATGCATATGGAGAGGTGTGGGTCTGCTTTCATCTTTCTGCAAGCAGATATCCAAGTTTCCCAGCACCATTTATTGAAAAGGACATCCTTTCTCTAATTTACCTGCTTTTCTCCTTTGTCAAAAATCAGGTGACTATAGATGCATTGATGTATCTCTGGGCCCTCTATTCTGTTCCACTGGTCTTCAGGCCTGTTTTTTATGCCCGTACAAAGCTGTTTTTGCTACTACAGCCTTATAGATTAAAGTCAGGGATTGTGATTCCACCTGCACTAGTTTTGCAGCTTCAGAGTGTTTTGGCTATACGTGGTCTTTTGTGTTTCCATCTAAATTTTCTTTTGTACTCCAGAGGGAATGAGTAGGCCAAATAAATTCACCTTACTTATACACACACAGTTTTTATATTGTTTTAGATTAAAACTCAGCTAAGTGTTATATTACATAAGTTGTTACTTTGTCAATTATATAGAAAATATGTTAATTAACTAAACAAAAATTAAAAGGAACATTTTGATTTCAGGTTTGTTCCATAAGAAAAAGAAGAGGTAGGGTAGCTTAAAGTGCAAGCAGACATCTCTGGGAATAAAAAGAAAAATCTATCTAGACTTTCTTTTAAGGATATTATCACATAGAGATTTAGGAGATAGCACAGATTCAGACAACCCTTAATAAATACATGAAAGCTGCATTTTAGATGGCCTGGCACTATTGTCAGTGCTTCTTTGCTATTCATAAGGTTTTCAGTGGATGATTGTTTTGGAGAGTAGGCTACAAGGTCCTTCTCCCAAGCCTACAGCACCTGATATTCACCAGGTGGTTTCCCACCCACGAACTAACCAGACCCAACCCTGCTTAGCCTCCGAGATCTGAAGGGATCGGATGCCACAGTGGTACAGCTGCAGGAATATAGTAATTGTTACATGTTAAATATATAAAACAGACTTTTCTTCCTGCACATCCCTGGCAGTGTCTGCACTGTATCTGTCTCATTGCTTTTAGGAATTTCTCTTTGATTTCTTCCTCATTGTACACACAGAAGGGAGACCTATGCTCCATGAATGTGTTTTCAGAGACTTTTATACCACCAGAAATTTCCCAATTATGCTTTCTCATTTAGTCATCTTCCCTTAAAAATCTAAGGAGGCCAGATGATTCTTTTTCATTAAACACTCTAGAATTTTTATTTTTGTATTTTTCATCTCTTATACTTAGCATGTACAAGATACTCAGTAAATAACAGTTGAACTCATAAAAATCTGTTATCTTTTTTGTTTGTTGTTTTGAGGCAGTGTATCACTATATAGCTCAGACTACACTCAAATGCTATATGTAGCCCAGACTGGTCTCGAGGTCATGATCCTCATACTCCAGCCTTCCAGATTGTGGGATTACAGGATTGTGCCACCACACCCTGCTCTGCTGGTATTTTCAAAGCAATTCTTTTGGAATGCTATACAGTGTCCTGTTTAAAACAGTTCTGAAATTGCCTGTAGAGCCCAAAGTTCAATCTTTTGAATATGCTTATCTTTTTCATATCAATGAACATTTGTTGAGCGTCTAGTGGTGTATATTTTTT
Organism: Pedetes capensis; assembly: GCA_007922755.1. Lineage (NCBI taxonomy): Eukaryota > Metazoa > Chordata > Mammalia > Rodentia > Pedetidae > Pedetes > Pedetes capensis. Next base: position 16,040 of record VMDO01013506.1, read on the forward strand.
AATGTCATGATTTTCACTGATCAGTAGTTGATGTATTTTTCAATTATAGTAGATTACCTGCCAATCTAACTTGTGTTAGTAAGAGACAGTGAAATAAAAGAAATTGTTTCACTCTTCTACGAGTAATAGTTTTGGAATGCACATACAAAGTAATATAATAAAAAAAACCAATGTTCTAATAGTATACAGTGAAATAGACAAACTACATCAGTGAGCTTCATGTAAGTAGTAGCATTTCAGATGGCTCTTGATGGATATGAATAGGAAAATAAGGAAGAAGAGTATGGCAGAGAGAAAATTACAAGCAAAGGCCCAAAATCAGAAAATTACTTGGTTCTGTAAGAGAATGGTGAACAGTAGAAGAGGTAGGGAAGGAGAGAGGGAGACAGAACTCTGGAGCTAGAATCCTTGTGTACAAATTATAGTGCTGAAACATACTTTTGTCTTTTGTCAAGTGATTTGTGCTCTGTGTCTTGGTTTTTTCTTCTGTAAAATGAGGATGACATTTGTACCTACCTTATAGGGTTGGTAAGAGAAAGAATATATATAATGCATCTAGAACAATTCCTGGAAAAAAGCAAGCACTGTATATTTAAATGTTAGAAGACAATACTGGAAGGCAATGAATGTTTTTGAGCAAAAAGGAGGAAAAACAGGAGCTGTACTTTGAGAGGGTGGCCCTGTGTACAGTTGGTTATCAGAAGCACTAGAGAGAGATATCCTGGGGAGGAGAAATGATGGCTTGGACTGGGGTGTTGATTATAGGAATAAACAGGAGAGGGTAGAGTCAAGAGATACTATAAGGCCCGAGGACATGCAATACGAAATGTTTGAGTCTTTTTAGATGAGGTTCATTTGGAGGTAAGTCTAGTGACCAAAGCAGGGAATTTTTCACACAAAAGACAAGCAAAAGAGATGGATATAAAGAGTAATTATGGAGGCTGGCACATGCCTCTAATCCCAGTGACTCAGGAGGGTGAAATAGGAGGACCAAGAGTTTGAGGGCAAAGGCAGTCTTCATAACTTGGCAAGACTAAGGGTTCATCCCAGGGGTAGAGCACTTGCAATGTGTTGCAAGGCCCTACCTCAGCCTCTGGAAATGCTGTGTTTAGAGGTGTGTGCCATGGCACCCAGCCCAAATATATTGATTCTTGTCAAGCCTTGTATTAGGAGATTGAGGGAAGGGATACATTCGGGCCACTAATTCTTTAGTATACCAGCAGGCTGGTGAAATGGAAGTGAGATAAACCCATGAATGGCATGTTTCTAATACCTGGATAAGTCATTGAAGAAAGCATGTGAACATTCAAGAGGGTAAGATCAAATTCTCAACCCTGGGAGTCATTCTCTCCTCTAACACCCGGAAAATTCAGAACTAAGTATGGATTATAAACAAAAAAAGTACCTATTTTGACCGGTTATTTGTTTCCTAGCTGTTGAGAGGAGTGTAACTTGTACTAGTCAGAAAAGAAGAAATAAAAACCTCAAATATTTACAGGGGCAGTTCTGGCAAATCAAAGCAGGAACTTTATTATCTTTTGGAAATGGCAATAAAAACTCTGAAATTCATGGAAATAATTTACATTTTATTGCTTTTCATTCTGCATAGTCCCTCTTGTCAAAAGTTTGAAAGGAGTTTGGACAGTAAGCATACAACTATGCCAGAAATCTAAACTGAGCTGATAGCCTTCATAGGAATGTAATTCTCTGGCTTATAGGTATTTTGATATACTAATGGATATGCAGATTAGTCCCCAGTGAGATATCAACTATTGAATATATGTAAGCACTTTCTACATTGTGAATGGTTACCAAATGTATCAGTTTTAGTATTGTCCTGTTCTTATGGTTGATATGGTGCTCATCCATTCATTCAGCAAACATTTACCAATGCTTACTAAATGCCTATAAATACTCCTCTAGTGCTGGAGATACAATGAAGAAAACTTTGTATTCATGTAAATAAAATGTTATACATATTAAGCATATGAATAAAATACATAAAAAGAAAACAAACAAAATTTTATTTAGGGGTAAATGCTGTGCAGAGAAAAAGCAGGATATTTAGATAGAGTAAGCAGGTAGGTTGTGGGTAGGGAAGGAGAAACATTTTACATGGGTTGGCCAGTAAAAGTCAGCCTGAGGAGGTGACATCTGAACTGAGACATGCCTGTTGAGCCATAAATTATGCCTATTAGCCATAAATTCCAAGTGGAGGAGACAAGTGATATGAAGACCCTATAACAGGAGCAAACTTGATAGATTCAAGGAATGACGAGGCCAGGTCATGAAGTAAGCAAAGATCTTAATGGCATGTGAGTGAACATGGAGATACTAAAATCTCTTTACTTGTGGGTTTGTCTTTTTTTTTAATCTGAATTCCTTCATAGCTAAAGAGGCAACTTGAGACATTTTAAAGAACAAGATTATGTTGACATTTTATTGCTTTCTCCAAGTGTCCTAAGATCTTGCAGCTGTAGCACTGTGGCATCCAATCTCATCAGATCTCGGAAGCTATTCAGGGTCAGCCTGGTTACTACTTGAATGGGAGACTGCCTGGGATCACCAGATACTGTAGGCTTGGGAGAAGAACCAGGCAACCCACTCCCAAAAATCAATCCAACATTAAGAACCCTATGAACAGCAGAAAAGCACTGCCAATAGTGTCTCACCTGTTGTACATAGGGTCACTATGAGTCGGATACTGACTCTATGGCACCTAACAATAAGAAGTGTCCTAGGAAGCCTTTGCCTGTTAGCACTATGATACTATTCCTCCTCTTTTTTCAGAAATATTCTCTTTCCAATTTTTGTTTCCCTTCTTGACAAAATTTACAAAGAAGATATAGAGTATTACTTTTTTTTCTTTTCCTTGAGACAGGGTCTCAATATGTAGCCCAGCTATTCTCGAACTTGCTGTGTACCTCAGGCTAGCCTGGGACTCTTGACCCATTGCCTCAGCCTCCCAAGTGCTAGTATTAAAGACATGCGTCACCACACCTGCCTTGGATCATTTCTTTTATGCCTTCTCATCACAACCTTATCAAAGGAGATAAAACAAAAGCTAATGCTGAAGAAATACATATTCCAATAATTACATATTTTGAAGAAAGTTCTCTCTTTGTTATAATAGGTATAAGTCATTGCAGTCCATCAGTTACATGCAATTTATTCTTTGAATTTAGGCAAGTAACTTAGCCTCTTTTTTTTTTTTTTTTTTTTTTGGCGGTAGTGGGGGGTTGAACCCAGGGCCTCGGGCTTGCATGCTCTGCAAGTGCTGGACCACTGAGCTGCACCCTCAGCCCATTTCTTTTTAACTTTTGAGACAGGGTCTCGTTATATTATGCAGACTGCCTCTGGTCTCAAACTTGCGATCCTCCTGCCTCCACCTCCCGAGCCACTGGGATTATAACTTAGCCTCTCTTAATCCTATTTCTTCTATAATGTATGTTGTTGTTGTTAAGTGGCATCTAGTCGGTATCCGACTCATAGCGACTCTCATAGGGTTTTCAATGGCTGACTGTTTCGGGATTGCCATGGGAGTGGATTGCCAGGACCTTCTCCCATTTTTGTGGTGCTGGGAATTTAACATGGGACCTCAGAGACTGCAGCGCAGTGCTCTACCAACTGAGCTAAATCCCAGCCCCTATAATGTATAGAGGTGACTATTAATCTGGTAGGATCATGTGATATCAGTACATAAAGTGTTTAGCACTGTACTTGGCACATAGAGTAGATGTTTATTGGAGCGCATACTATTATTTTGTTACAAATATCTTCAATCTTTCTAGTCACCTCCTATTGTTGTTTGGTGCCATCAAGTCAGATCTGACTTATGGTGCCACTAAGTATAGCAGAATGAAACACCCCCCCCCCCACACACACACACACTGTGTCAGTGCTTCTGCTATTCATAGGGTTTTTGATGGCTGATTGTTTGGGGATTGTTTCAAGAATGGACTGCCAGGTGCTTCTCCCATTTTTGTGATGCTGGCACCAAACCAGGGCCTCAGAGCACAGAGAGTAAGCACTCTACCAAATGAGCTAAACCCAAGCAATCACCTCCTAGTAAACTTTTTCTACATTTTTGAGCAGTCCCAGTAAAATTTTATGCCCACTTTTCCCCAGCTCATACCACTAATCAAATGTCTTTTTCCCAGTGTCCAGCCCAAAGACACTGTATATTTATGAGACCATCTTTTGGTAACACAAATGCCTGACGTGAGTCATCTGTTAAAAACGTAGCATTAATCAGGCTTCTGTCAAGCTCCTGACAAAGCCTATACATACTGTGCAGCTCTACCAAAGATTTCAGAGGCATAGGTGAAAACATAATATAGCCCTTGATCTCCTGAGCTGCATTTGGCAAGTCTCTAGTCATTCATTTCTATCTAATTAATGACATTCCTGGCATGAGGGGATCATGTAGCAGAGAATGTGTCCACACTCTGCATGCATAAACCCTCTGATCTTTACCTGCAAAAAAACAGACACCTCTTTTTCATTTCTTCATTGTGTCATTCCGAATGTAATTGTTCTCCCTCGCCCCCTTCCCTTCTTTTCCCTTCTTTTCCTTTTTTCCCTCCCCTATCACCCCATCTTTTTCTAGTAAAAGGAGGAGGGAAGCACTTTGGAGGTTGGTCTGAGAGGAGGAAACTAACATCATCACCTGAACTAATTGTACATTTTTTCCTTGAAATTCCAGAGTGATTTGATTCAGTGATGCTACCACCACGGCAGTCCTCGGAGAAGACCAGCACCATTCCCACTACCACATTTTTAGCTTCTGCTATTTTCCTTGCCTAGAATGCTGCTTTTTTTCCTTCTTCTTTCCTCCTTCTGTTCTTCAAGACAAATCTCACTTGTTGTTAGGTGCCGTTGAGTCAGTGTCCGACTCCTAGCGACCCTAGACCCTACATACAATAGGTGAAACAGTATTGTCAGTGCTTCTCTGCTATTCATGAGGTTTTTCAATGGCGGATTGATTTTGGAGAGTGGGTTGCTGGGTCCTTCTCCCAAGCCTACAGTATCTGGTATTCCCAGGCATTCTCCCATTCAAGTACTAATCACGCCTGACCCTGCTTAGCTTCTGAGATCTGACAGGATTGGACACCACAGTGCTACGGCTGCAGGCTCACCTATTGTACTAAATCATATTAACTATCTTAGTCCATTTTGTGCTGCTATAGCAATACCACATGCTGGATATTTTAAAACAACAGAAGCTTATTTGGCTCACTGTTCTAGAGGCTGGACAGTCTAAGATTGAGGGGCTGCATCTCATTAGGACCTTCAGACTATACCATACTAGGGTGGAAGGGCAAGTGAGAGTGAGGAGAGAGAGCACTTAGCTCATCCTTTTATCTGGAACCAACTCCTGAGATAACTAACTCACTCCCAAGATAACAGTATTAATCCATTCATCTTGCTGGTGTTGTTAGGTGCTGTGGAGTCAGGTCTGACACATAATGACCCTATGTACAACAGAACAAAACACTCTTCAGCACTGTGCCAGGTTGAGGATCTTCTTCTTCTTTTTTTTTTTTTTCTTTTCCCTATAGACCCGCCACTCTTCCAAACATGATATCCTTCTGCAGAGACTAGTCCCTCCTGACAACATGTCCAAAATATATAAGACGTATTCTAGCCATCCTTGCTTCTGAGGAACACTCTGGTTGCACTTCTTCTAGGACAGGTCTGTTGGTTCTTTGGGCCGTCTGTGGTATATTCAATACTTGCCATCCAGCTTTCACAAGCATATGATGCAACTGCAAATACCATGGCATGAATCAGGTGCACTTTCATCTTCAGTGTGACATCTCTACTTTTCAGCACCTTAAAGAAGTCTTTTGTAACACCTTTTTCCAGTGCAGTGTGTCTTTTGATCTTTTGACTCCTGCTTCTGTGGGTGTTGATTGTAGAACCAAGTAGAGCAAAGTCTTGGACAACCTCAATCTTCTCTCCATTTATCATGAAGTTGCTTACTGACCCAGTTGTCAGGATTTTTGTTTTCTTGGTATTGAGATGCAAGCCATATTGAAGGCTGTATTCTTTGATCTTCAGTAAATCTTTCAAATCCTCTTCAGTTTTACCAAATACCATTCACCTTAGAGGTAACCTAATCACCTCTTAAAGGTCCTACCTCTCAATACTATTGCACTGAGTATTGAATTTCCAAGCTATAAACTTTGAAAACACACCAATAACTCTGGACTTGATTGATCTCCCCCAGCAACACTTATACTGGTGTATACTTAGAGGGGGGCCATCCTAGGGGTTGATCCCAGGGCCTCAAGCATGCTGGACAAGCTGTATCACTGTATCACTGAGCTGCAACTCCAACTCCTTTTTTATTTTTTATTTTTTTTTTATCTTGCAACAGCATCTAAGTTGCACAGGCTGCCTCTGATTTTGAACTTGCGATCCTTTTCCCTCTGCCTCCTGAACCCCTGGGATTACACACATGAGACAACATGCCAGCTGGTGTATATTTTTGTTATTCATATTATTGAGCCTTGTACATAAGTTTAAAGGCTGTTTCCTCAGTTAGATTTTAACTTTATTTGTGGCAGTGATCGTGTCACACACATTTTTAGTGTGTCACTGTTTTTGCCTCTCCTATTCAAGCCATACTCTGGGTTTTAGCTCAGTGGATAGACTGCTGCTCTGCATTCTCTGACGACCTGAATTTGATCCCCAACACCACAAAAATGGGAGAAGGACATGGCAATCCACTGCCAAAACAATCCTGAAACAGCTATTGAAAACCCTATGAGGATCGCTATGAGTTGGAACCAACTCAATGGCAGCTAACAACAACAACAACAACAACAATAATTATGCTATGATATTTCTCATTGGATCATATGTTTGTGAAAGCTAGACAATGAATAAGGAAGAGGTGAAGAATTGATGCTTTTGAATTATGGTGCTAGAGATGAATATTGAATATACCATAGACTGCCAAAAAGAACCAAGAGATCTTAGAAGTGGTGCAACCAGAAAGCTCCTTGGAAGCAAGGATAGCTAGACTGTGTCTTATATATTTTGGACATGTTGTCAGGAGGGACCAATCCCTGGAGAAGGACATCATGTTTGGGAGAGTAGCAAGTCAACAACAACAACAAAAAGGACCTTGGACTACATAGATTAACACAGTGGCTGCAACAGTAGGCTGAAGCATAAAAAAAGATTGAGTACATGGCACAGCATCAGATACTGTTTTGTTCTGTTGTGCATATGGTCACTATGAAGTGAACATGACTCAATGGTGCCTAACAAAAACAACAATCCCAGTTGTGATGCTTTTTAAGCACTTAAAACATTCCTTCTTCCTTGGAGATAAGGGTATTTTAGCAAAGTTCTAAGACTTTTAAGCTAGATCAAAGATAACTATATAACACAGACACTGCACAGGACAAAACTTAGACAGCTATTACTGTAAGAAATTTCTCTCTGCTGGGCACAGTGGCACATGGCTCTAATCCCAGCAACTCAGGAGGCTGAGGTAGGAGGGTTGCAGGTTTGAGGCCAGAGCCAGCCCATGTAACTTAGCAAGACCCGGTATCAAAAGAATAAAAAATGGACTCGTGCTGCAGCCCAGTGGTAGAGCACTTGCAAAGTATTTGCAAGGCCCTGGATTTTACTAAAGTACCCACAAAAACCAAAACCAAAAACAAAACAAATTTATCTCTAATAATAGATCTTCAGTTCATCCTGTAATCCACCTCAAATTTCCAACCAAATTTAGAATATCTCAGTCTTGAATATCCAAGACAAATCTGGGGAACAGTCAAGTCAGCCTTGAAATAAAATAAAAATCTTTAAACAAAACTTGCTCCTTTTGTTTCTCCTTATATATGTACACTGTTCATTTAGATATCCCATCAGAAGAGGAGGATTTTTTTCTTTCTTTTTCTCTTTCTTTTTCTTTTTGTAGCTTTAGTGATTTGGTTACAGAAATTAGGGAAAACTGAGGGATAAGAGGAAATTTATAGACTGCTTTTCATTTATCTACTTCTTCCCCAGTTAATGACAAACCATAAAAACAAATTGATTCATGAAAGATGATCACTGTATACCCTCCGAAGAAAATATTTGTTAAAGCTTTAAAAAATGAGAGATGTGAAAATAAATAAGATAGTAGCTAATGTGCTCTGTACTATAAACCAAAGAATCTAATTAAAATCCTGCATAAACAGGCCATCCAACAGAAAGAGATATCTATACTTGGTAACTGCATCCTACTATATATAACTTTAAAAAGGAAGAAGAGAAGACAGTGTTGAGCAAGACGCCATGTATACCTGGATGTTGTTTATTAAAAGAGGCACTTGATTGCTCAGTAATTGCAGAACTAGGCTCTTGGGGAGGCCTTTGTCTTACCTTCTTGGCTGACACCAGATGATAGTATGGCTCTGTGATAAGAAACAGAGGGCTGGTGTCTCCATGGTAACTAACCGAGCTCTATATATTATACCTTGTTGCAAATAGGGGTAGGTACATACACACACACACATATATATATATGTATATGTATGTATACACATACACATACACTGAATATATGTGTGTGTATACGTATCCATCTTCTATCTAGAAAGTGAATAGAATAAAATAAAAATGTGATTGTATTGAAAGGATAAGGTTGATAGGCCTTTTTCCCCCCATTGGCACAGGTAAATATTTCATTTTTCAGTTCGTCTGATGGTTTTGTTCTGAATCCACCCAGCTGTAGCTTGAAAGATTAATGATGGACAGCAAAAGAACCTGAGAAGAGGCAGTGAATGATTAGAAACCAGCACCAGAGAGGAAAGAGTACTGTCTTGCCTTTGGGACAAATAAAGATTTACTAAGTCTGCTAGTTTCATCACTATATCAGGAAAACCTGGAACCAGTTAGAATGGAAACCTGGAGACTTGTGTAACCTAATGATTCCTAAGAGTGCCAAACTTGCATAGTCTAGTGACAAACCAAGAGTGGAAGGAGGGAAATCAGCAGCCTCCTTTCTAATTTTCTCTTCTGTAGATACTGATTTTGCTTTAACACACCTACCTTTACTATGTGCCTCTTCACAGAAGACCATTACAGTTATGTGTAGATCTTTATAAAGGTTAAACACATTTCCTGAAAACTTAGCCTGCCTGTGTCATACATTTTAGAGGAAAAGGCAAATTAAAGAAGTTATCAAGTAAACTATTAACACTAAAAATTAAAATTTTTTATTCAAGACACAGAATACAAATATTTGCTCAGGGAACAAAGACACAGGAGATTTTTGAGTGTTAGATTAACTTTGATGTGTTAGTCCATCTTCTCTCAGATAAATGAGTTTAAGCTCTGAAGCCCAGCAGGGATTTCTGCTGATTTGTAAGGTTTATTCCTCCTATATCTCTTTTTCTCAACCAGTCTAATTTCTAAACATGTATTTGTGTCAATACTAGAAAGGGCATAGATGTATTTTTTTAAACAAAAATAGCTATTTCACTAATCTAAGTAGCATAATGTTCTACTTTTCAGGTTCTTCTTACTGATTTCTGGCTTTTCCACATGGCTTGTGAAAAACCTTTACTAGCATTTTCCAAGGTAAGTGAATTGCATCTGGCTGACAAAGGGTGGTGGTGGTAAATAGGTATGTACTCAAAAAGAATGAAAACCTATGTCTACACAAAAATTTTTATACAAACGTTCATAGCGGCATTATTGATAATAGCTCAAAAGTGGCAACAATCCAAATGTTCATCAACTGATGAATTAATAAATATAATGTGGTATATCCTTATAATGGAATATTATTCAGCAATAGAAAGACATGAAGTAGTGACACATACTACAACATGGATGAGCTTTGAAAACATTGCTTACTGAAAGAAACCTATTATAAAACATGACTTATTGAATGATTCCAGAGTCTTTGACGAATTGATAGAATCAAAAAATAGATCAGTGATTATGTACATATGGCTTAGGGAGGGGCCTGGCAAGCTGGGGTGATGCTAATGGGTGTGGAGTTTCTTTGCAGAATAGTGAGAATATTCTGTGATTGCTTGGGTGATGGTTGCAAAACTTTTGTATATACTAAAAATGTTGAATTGGACATTTTGAGTGGATGAGTTGTGTGGTATGAGAATTTTATCTCAAAGTTATTATAAAAATAAAGGACACATGAAAAGGAAGATGATAATCTATAACTAGGATGACTACATGTTCTGATTGCCCAGAATTGTCTCATATTTTACCAGGTGGACCTATGAATTATTTATAACCCTGCCTTGACTTTCAAAATGTCCTGTTTGGATAATAGACTGTTTGGTCCCCATATATATAACTAGTAGTAGTATGACCTTCTGCAGTGTATCTTAAAGTTAACTAATGAAAGTATCAATTGAAGTACCTTTAAAAGAAAAGATTCCTATACCTCTCCATGGATTCTAATTCACTAGGTCTGAGGTAGAAACTGGTATATGTGTTTTCACAATTGTCCTTGTGATTCTTTTGAATTATTATTGTTGTCATTTTTGGTTTAGCTCAACTGATAGATGCTTGCTCTGTGCACTCTGAGGCCCTGGGTTCAATCCCCTGTACTGCAAAAATGGGAGAAGGACCTGGCAGCCCACTCCCAAAACAATCAGCCATTGAAACCTTATAAATAGCAGAGAAGCACTGATATAATTCTGGGCATGGCATAGAGTTTGTTGGAGAGTGTTTCCTTCTGTTGTACCTAGAGTTGCTATGAGTTGGACCCAACTCAACAGCACCTAACAACTTGTCTTTAAAAATAGGTGACCAAATTACTTTTAGAGGAAAACAGAATTCCAAGGAGTTATGAAAAAGCTGTTGCAGGAAAATTTTCAGTTATGGAAGGCTAGAAATGAATTCTGACTGTGAAGAGGGTTATGGGAAGAAGAGGAATGACGTAAGTACAATGATAATTCTAAGAAATATCCTTCTGAGCCAGGAACGGTGGCGCATGCCTATAATCCCAGTGTACCTTGGCAGGCAGAGGCAGGAGGATCGCAAGTTACAGACCAGAGGCAGTCTGCATAACTTAGTGAGACCTTATCTCAAAAAAATTTAAAAGAAAAAAATGGCTGGGGGTGCAGCTCAGTGGTCCAGTACTTGTAGAGCATGCTAGCACAAGGCCCTGGGTTCAACCCCCAGTACCATAAAAAAAAAAAAATCCTTCTCTCTTCTTTCCCATCTAAGATCAAAAAAGAGATCTAACATCTATTATTCAATAAGAATGAAGGAGGACTAATACCAGTAGTTGTCCAGGTGGAAATTTCTTCTCCAGAGGGCTAATGGTAGAGGCAGGTGGGTCCTGGAGTATCTCTGGCTACTGCAGTTCTACCTCGGTGTTTAATATCCACTGCATTCACTCACACTTTTCTAGCCAGTTCTGTTTTACAGACCCTGTGATGCATAGTTTTACTCTTTTGAACCTTTACACCCAGGTTTGGATATAAAAGCAAGACCCTCATCAGGGGCAAATCAGTCTCTGAAATGTAGGACAGTGCAAAAAAGTTGAGCTTCCTGGCATTTTTTTTTAATGGGAAGAGGAACAAAGGAAACTGAGTAATAGTTTTTAATGAATGTGAGCAGTAGGTCCATATAACAAATATGAACCAAATTTTGATTGAAAAGCAGTTATATATATAATGTACATATAATATGCAGGTTATTTAATATTTGAGCTGATTTGTGACTCATCTGAATACAAAATTAACTTCTGGTGGAAGATGCTAAGTCTTCATTGTTTGTTTGTATGGAAGAACTCTTCATAATTTCAAAATCTAAAGTGAAGTTTGTGCTGGGGAGCCTACACATTCCCACATGTGTAGAATGTCATTAAATTTCCTGAGGAGGAGGGAAAAGTTATTACTAACCTGTTCTCGCATTTGGCCAGATTGCTTTAATTCATATCGTTTTTTTGCTTCTTTAATCAATCAAGTAAAAGCTCTCCTGCAGATTCAGAGCTTGGAAGTACACTCCTCCTTTGTCCTGTCCATGCCCAAGCCTCTCGATCTCTGGGGAAAAGGTTGACATCTGGTGAGATTTCTTTGTTTCACTTTGTTCCAGCAAACTGTTTGAAATATTCAGGCTTTCTGCTAAAATTTGAGTCTTTTTTGTTTTTTTCCCTCTTAGGTACTGTCTATGTTTCAGTGTTTTAAAAAGAATTCCTAAATAGTGGGGGGACCTCCTGGATGAATGTTATTATTACTCAATAACACAAATTAAATTTCTGTGATTTCTAATCTGCTTTTTAGTAGAACATAACATGAATGCCTTTTAGGCTCCTATAGCATATTAGCAAGACCTATCAACTCCACAGATCAATGTGGCAATATTAGCTGTCATAGGAATATTTAGATGTCTAGCTTTGGTGCTTCTGCATGATTGGACACCCATGGTTAGACAATGTAAGCAGCAAATTAGCATTTCACAATTTGGAAAGGCTTTAAAAAGTTTTAACCACAAGGATTATATGTTTTACTCTACTGATCCAGGTTTACTAGATCCTAGTAAGATCCTAGCGGGCTGGGATTTAGTTCAGTTGGTAGAGTGCTGCGCTGCAGTCTCTGAGGTCCCGAGTTCAATTCCCAGCACCGCAAAAATGGGAGAAGGGCCTGGCAATCCACTCCCAAGGCAATCCCGAAACAATCAGCCATTGAAAACCCTATGAGGGTCACTATGAGTCGGATACCGACTCAACGGCACCTAACAACAACAACAACAAGTAAGATCCTAGAAGAAGAATGTATGTTGAATTTCAGGTAACTGTTTCAGATGAGATCCTCAAATGATAAAATAGTGACAGATTTAGTAGATTCACAAACATGAGGTTCAGCAGGGCTCTATAAGATAATAGGCAAATGACCTAAAAAAAAAAATACTAAAGAAGACCATGGCCTTGAACTTTCATTATAGTCAAGAAGTGAGGGCCACATTCTGAACACTGAGGATTTCAGCCAAGAGAAATACTAACAAGGCAAATGAGCTTAAAAGAAATAATATTTTTGGTATATTTTGGAAAGGATTTTATTGAACTTGAAATCAGAAAATAATCATTAATAGTTTATTTGATGCTTTTCCTGTTTCTGATTCAGTATTTCCATTCTAGCCTTCTATTAAGGTTTAGTTAGCCCAAATAGTCACCCAAGGGCTAGTCTATGATAAGGTCTTCCATTTTAAACAAATACAAATAACAATGAACCAGAGAAAGACAGAAAGTCCATTTATGGCATTGGTGTGTTTATAGAAGATTATCCTAGAAGAGCAGGTTAACAGTTAAAGAACAAAGGCTCTGAAATCAGATATTATTTCTTCCATTTTGTTCCTACATGACTTTAGGTGGGCCTATGACCTAATCTGTATGACCTTTGATAAGCCTATGGTTAGCTTTAGTAGATATTGCCAGTTTTCTAAAATGATTTTACCATTTTACTTTACCCCCATCAGTTTTTTGCATTCTATTATCTCCACAATTATAGTCAATATATAGTGGTTTCTCATTGTAACTTTAGTTTGTATTGCCCCAATGATAAATTACATGTAGTTCTTTTTCATATGTTTCTCAAACTCTTAGTTATCATATTTTGTGAAGTGCCTGTTCTAATTCCTTGTCCTTTTTTGTTTGTTTTAGTGTTTGTTTGTTTGTTTGTTTGTTTATTGAGACAGGGTCTTGCTGTATATTCCAGATTGGCCTCCAACTCATGATCTTCTTTGTTCTGCCTCTGGAGTACTGGAATCACAGGCATATGCCACTATACCTGATGCGCTTGCCTGTTTTTGTAAGTGAGGTTTTTTACAGGCTTTTTTCTTTCTTACGGATCTGTGGTTTTAAATATATATATATATGTTTATATGTATGTGTGTATGTTTATATGTATGTGTGTATGTGTGTATATATGTATGTGTGTATATGTGTATGTGTGTGTATGTATATATATATTTGTTTTTTTGGTATGTTGTTGATATGAATCCTTTATTGGATATATGTATTTCAAACATATTTTCCCACTCTGTACCATTCTATTTCACTCTCTCAGTGATATCTTTTGATGAACACAAGTTCTTAGTTTTAATGTAGCCAAGTTTATCAGTTTTTTCTTTATATTTAGCACTGTGATTCTGATTTTAAAAACCTGTGTCCTGACATTTTTCCCTATTACAGTGGCTTCATTTTAAAGTTTAAATCTTATTGCAAATTTATTTTAGTAGATATGAGGCAAGGATCCAATTTTTTTTCCAAATGCTCTTTCACTTGTCCAAAAACTTTTTTCCTCCAACCTGGGGATTGAACCTAGGTTCTTGTGCATGCTGGGCAACCAATCTATCACTGAATTATATCTTCAGCCTTCCCTCTCCCCTTTTTAAAAATATTTAGACAGGATCATGCTAAGTTCCCCAAGATGGCCTTAAACTTGAGATCATCCTTTCTCAGCCTCCCAAGTAGGTGGGATTATAGGACATATCACCAAGCTCAGCTCAGAAACATCTCTCAAAATATTTACAATGCCACCTTTAGTAGCTAGGGATGTAGCTAATGAGTACAGCATATGCTTAGCATGCATGTGGCCCTTCCTTTATCCCCAGCAATATACATGTACACACACACAGAGAACACACATAGTATGTACACACACACACACACACACACACACACACACACAAAGTATTAGTTTAATGAGTCCATTCTGCTGAGCCTCCATTCTGCCACTCCGATGACTTCATTTATGGTCATTGTGCTGCATGACCAGTGATGAGAACTAACATTAACTCACTAAGTCATTTATTTGCTTGATTGTTTAATGCTCCTTCCATGAAAGATGCTTCCTGGTGAGCTTTTGTGATGCAAAGATCTTCACACTTCCTGCCTGATCTCATAGGCCTACCCATACAACTGTACCCCAGAACTCCTTGTTTCCATATCTTTTAATCTTCTAAGGCCTTGATCAATATGCCAGGCCATTTGTTACTGCCCAGGAATCCCTATCTATTGTCAGAAGCTCCTTCTCTTTCCACATAAAGTGGATGACCTTTGCTTGAAGCTCTGCCCCTTAGAAAGATTTTTCTCTCTTTGCTCTCTTTCAGGGCCCACCCTGATTGAGTCTGTAATACAGCTGCCATCCTGCTTTGGCTTGAGTTTAGCCTATTTGTTACCTCAAAACACAGGCAGAATATACCTCCTACACATAAGTATATTGTATGTAGGTGTGTTGTACATAGGCCATAGGTGCACACTGAGGGAAGGGCTCTGGTGAACTGTGGTGGATGATAATGGGAGTCTGTTCATGCTGCTTACCTGTGCCCTCTAGTCTTGCTCCTCACTGTTCCTATTTGTACTATCTTTGTCTTATAATGGATTACTGGTGAGACAACTTCCATTTATGACTTACTGAGTTCAGCAGTTCTGGACATAGGTGACATTGGTCAAATGTTCCATCTCTGTAAGGTCCCCAGTACCTTGTTAGTAACTGATTTTTAAAAGTCATATGATTTTATGTTATAGATTCTTGGCCTTGCTCCAAGATGCCAGGTTCTAAATTTATTCTACCTGTGGAGATTGCTGTAAATTCATTGCACCTTTTATCACAAATGATAACCTGAACACCATAAGGTGTTCTGGAATATATGAGTCACGTGACCAGGCCACTTGCGCAACAGCGTTGTACCCAGAGCCTTCTATAGAGCTCTCTTCTGATTCTGGCCGCACTCAAAGGGGGCCACCACCCGATGTGTGGGCCAAACCAGTATTCTTAGTTGTAAAATGTATGGTCTTTAGAACTCTGAGACCTACTTGTCGTGGTACTCCAGTAAATAATGAAAGTATTGCCTCTTTCTGACTTAAGAACTCATTTTGCTTTAATTTCATCAGCTATTCCCTCTATAACACTGCTAAATAATATTGGTGAAAATGAACGACTGAAAACTTCCTGACTTGATACATTTTGAGAGAAAAGGGTACCTCTTTGATCATTAATTTTTTTCCCTGTAGTAATTGGATTTGAGCTCTCCTCTGGACATATATTTTCATGATTTATATCTTTCTAAAAATATATCCATTTTAATAATGTCTTCAAATACATAGAGTTGAGCAAAGTAATCTTTTAGCATTTGTATTTTCTCTGAATTTGTTCTTTTTTTATTCTTTTATGTTTACTTATATTTTTGCTCTTTTTCTTATTTAGACTACTTATTGGCCTAAGTAGTTTGTTAGAAACATGCAGTTTCTTGAATTGGAAACTTAAAATTTTATTTCTATATGAATTATTATTATTATTATTATTATTATTATTATTATTATATTATTTGCAGTACTGGAGAATTGAACCCAGGGCGTCATGCCTGCTTTTTGCAAGCACTCAGTCACTGAGCCATACCCATAGCCCATTTTTTAACGTGTAATTTTGAGACAAGGTCTCAGTAAGTTGGGCATGCTGCCTCTGGCCTCAAACTTGCGATCCTCCTGCTTCTGCCTCCTGAGTTACTGGGATTAAAGGTGTGTACCAACAAGCTGGCTACATACCTTCCACATTAACACAAATATATTTTCCTTGGGGCATTGTAGTTATCCTCTAGGGTCTGATATATGCTTTTCTGTTACTAATTTTTTTAAAGAAATTGTGTAATTTTGGTTTTAATTTCCTTTTGTCTCAAGATTTGCTAAAAAGGTTGTTCAGAAACTATTACTTGGGTGTTTCACCCCATTTGATCAGAAGATTTTATTTGTGTTAGTTCTCTTTGGGATTTATTGTGGGTTTTTCAAGGGCTAATAACATAGACTTAACCTTTATGAATGTCCCAAAGTTCTTTAAAAAGACAATATATTTTGTGGACCCACACTGTGTAAACATAGAGGGTACCAAAAATATATACATGTTTTAAGAAAGGAAAAGATTGTATTAAAGTTGCAATACTCAATATATACCCATAACAAAAGATGAACATAGTCACATTTGACTTCTGCAATTATAAGAGGTCCTCAAAGTGGTTACTGCTGCAGAAGCAGCAGGACTTGCTATGCAAGGCCTTCCAGATCTTCCCTTGTGCACATCACTCCCAGTACTATGCATTTCAAACTTATCATGAATGCATGCACTCATTAGGCATATTGGAGGTTCTCTTGTATACTCACTCTTCCATTGTTGTAGTTCCACAACATTCTCAAATTTCAAATGCCACTTCAAAATGGTCTTACACTCCTTAAATGACAACTACACGTCTGCCATTTTCTTTGACTATCCTACCTATCGCATGATGGCACTAGCATTCATTTGATTTATGCTGTCTCTTGAGAGAATGTCACACTATACATTGCTACCATAATTCAATTCAATTTCAAAAAATGATACATGAACAATATCAATTAAAATGTGGATATATTTTTGGCATTCCCAATATGTAGATCAGATATATACCGAAAATAAATACTGGGAGTTAGTGAGTCTTCATTAAGAGTGTATGAGTTCTTTTGCTGTATATCTATATCTCCAAACTTAGCAACATCAAACTATAAGCATCCATTATTTCATGTTTTTGTTTTGTTTTGTTTTGTTTTTGATAAGGGATCCAGAGTCTCTCACAAGGCTGTGATTAAGGTATGAGACAGGATTATTTTTGTTAGATGCCATCGAGTCACTTTAAACCTCAACTCAGGAGAATATGCTCCCAAGCTTACTCACCTCTCTTCACCACAGACCTTCCTTGCCATATCTCCTCTCCACAGAACAGCTTACAATGTGACAATTGGCATCCTTCAGAGTAAGTGAGGGGAAAAAAGCAAGAGAGTAGCAACATGAAAGCCAGAACTTTTATAATATAATGTGACATCACATCCCTTTTGCCATGTTCTTTTGGTGGTGTGTTAGAAGAATCCTGCCTGCTTTCAAGGGGAGAGGCCTGCAAAAGTGCATAGCTACAAGAATATGGGGAAAACTGTTGAACATTTTAGAGGCTATCCACTATAGCTTTCCTTCTCCCAGTGATTCATGTCCTTCGATTATGCAAAATACCCTCAGCTCCCTTTCCAGTGCCCCAAAGTTACATCCAATTACAGAATCAGCTTAAAGTTCATAATATCATCACCTGAGTCAAGTCCAGGTGAAGATAAGGATCTTCAGATGTAGTTCCTTAAGTATAACTCCTGCCATTTTTTTTTTTTCTTTACTGGTAGTTCTTCTCAATCTTTACAACTTCCTCCTACCCATACCCAGTAGGGGGACAGGCATAGGATACCTATTTTGGATGTTTTTTGTTTAAAAGGGTGGGAAATGGGATGCACAAACTAGTCACTGGTTCCTTGCAGTTCTAACACACAGTTGCCTCTGAGGCAGAATAGAAGGTAGAGAAATCTGGGGGACATGGAAAGGATTTGAATCTCACCATCTGAAAGTCGAGAACTTTGACACAACTACCATGAGGACTGCTTGTATAGAGACATTATTTTTGGCAGACATTTTAATGAAAATGTTAAAGTAACAAGTAAGCCATGCTTGGAGTCAAAAAAGAATATGACTTTTAAGTTTCTCCTTCCCCTCTGTAATTCTTTGCTGGTTTGAGACATGCCCAGGGAACTCCCTCATGATTTTTTCTTTTTTTTTTTTTTGTGGTACTGGGGGTTGATCCTGGGGCCTCACACCTGCATGCTTTGCAAGTGCTGGACCACTGAGCTGCACCCACAGCCCTTTTATTTTTTTTTTTCCTTACTTCCTGAGACAGGGTCTCGCTAAGTTACATAGACTTCCTCTGATCTCGAACTTGCAATCCTCCTGGCTCTGCCTCCCAAGCCGCTGGGATTACAGACATGCGCCACCACACCCAGCTATGATTTTTTCTTAAACCTAAATAGTGGAGTCTGCAGCCATAGCATCCTGGCATCCGCTCCCACCTGATCTCAGAAGCTAAGCAGATTCGGCCTGGTTAGTCCTTGATGGAAAACTGCCTGGGAATACCAGGTGCTGCAGGCTGGGGAGAAGGACCTGGTAATCCATTCCTGAAAAAATAAGCCATTGAAAATCCTATGAATAGCAGAGAAGCACTGACAGTAGTGCCAGGCATGTAGGGAGTGTTTTGTTCTGTTGTTGTACATAGGGTCACTATGAGTTGGACCCTACTCGACGGCATGTAACAACAAACTGTAGACTTTCTTTTGATCTTATTGGCACCTCCCTAGCCCATGGACAGGGGCCTTTCTAGGTACTTGAAGTTCATTTCACACTGAGCACCCAGAGCTGGGCGCCCAGGGCTGACATCGCATAGGGAGTGCCGAAGGTAAAAGAAAACTGGCGAGAACACGTGCCTAGGGGGCTTTCCTTTTGGCTTTCCTGGGAAGCCTAGTTTTGTGTCTTGGATACCTCTCTCTCTCTGAGGGTCCACATGTGTTTTAAAGTGTAGACTTAATAAACTCTATAACTTTGTTTCACTCTTGCTGACTCATCCTGAAATTCTTTCCTGTGATGACACCAAGAACCTGGCTTAACCTGAGTGGCACACTAAGCCGTGGCTGTGCTGCTGTGCTGCTGGTGACACTTCAGCGTTGGAAGTTTTTCAGTTAGACTTAAGACCTAGCAATGAATCTCTGACTTTCACCTCTGCAATCTGGACTCCTGATTTAACCCTCAGAGTCACTTTTCCTTTGTAAAAAAGGTAGCATGTGTTATAGTTGAGAAGTTGTTTCCACCTGCTTTTCCTGTCAATAGAATTTGGAAGTCTGATTGTCTCTTTTCATTTTGTACTATACTTTTCATTCTGTCCCTTTCAGTTCAAGGTAGCAGAGTTTTTGCAGAAATGTACAGCTAATTGCAAATCTCATTAGGGTTCTCTTCATTACACAAAAGTCAGGACAGGAGTGTCTTCTTGATAAGCCCTCCTTTGCCTTATGTTCATGTTTAGAAGTCTGAAGGACAAAACTTCCCAGAGGCTCTGTTGTTTGATTTAGAGGATCTGTGAAGCACACTTTTAATCTTTTTAAAAGTCCATTTGTGTGACTGAATAGTACTCTGAGGATAACACTTTTTTTGTGTTCCTTAATCTAACAAAAACTTAAACTCACATCTTTGACATTACCTTTTGACTAGAGTTCTCCTGGAAATACCCAAAGTATGAACTTTTCCTAAAAGTCTTTTATTAATGTTTTTTGCATCTTTTAAATTTGGTGAGGTTGAGAACTTTGAAAACTATCAAGTATTGATTCTTTAAATTAAAAAAAAACTCTTAAAATACACATAAAATTACCATCTTAACTATTTTAACTCTACAGTTCACAAGTATTAAGTACTGAATTCATATAATTCATCTCCACAATACTTCATCTCTGTAATACTTTTCCTCTTACAAATCTGAAACTGTACCCATTAAACAGTAACTCTTCATTCCTTCCTTCACCAAAGGTGACATCAACCATCATATTTTCTGTCTGTGTGAATTTGACTACTATAGATTCATATAAATGGCATTATATAATATATTTGTCTTCCAGTGGCTGATTTACTTCAAGGTTCATCCATGTCATAGCATATGTCAGAATTTCTTCTTTTTTAAGGCTTAGTAATATTCCACAGTTTGCTTTTCAATAGACAGACACCATTTGGCTAATTGTGAATAATGCTGCTAAACATGGCTGTCCAAATATCTCTTCAAGGTGGAATTATTGGGTTTTTTTGTTACCTGGGAGCGTGTGTTCAAGAATTTGGCAGCAAACCTTAATTTTTGTGTTTGGCATACAAAAGAATTTATACCCTACACAAAAGCTGTAGCAAACAACATAAAGTTTATTGTAAAACACAATACACCTTTAAGGAATGAGGCACCTGTAAAAATTTAGATAAACCTAGAAAAGAGTTTGAAGAAACTTCAGTTCTATGGGTGAATTGACAGGATATTCCTATTCCCTAGAGGAAGGTAAAGCCAGAGAAAGCTGAAGAAAAGTGAAGCTTTTTAGGAGAAAAAGTGCCTTGGATAGAGAAGATGACAGGCCCTAGAGAAGGGATAGCTCATGTGGAACCACCCCAAAGAAGGGAAGGCATGCACACAACTGCCCAAGAGGAAGAGAGAAGAGAGAGTGGGCAGTGTTCCCTCTAGTTTTCTTTGAACTAGGCCACGCCCGATATGATGTCAGCCCTGGGTGTCTAGTGTGATGTGAGCCTTGAGCATGGGAACTCAAGTTCCACCTGGAAGACCCATTGTTTAATAAACTTTTCTGGCCTATGGTGTATGAAGCTTAGTATCTTTGTTCTGTAATATGGCTCAGTGGACTTGTTTTGCTTACCTCAAAAGAATGGGCCAATAGGCAGATATTTCAGAAGGATATGTTTTTGTTTATGCTCAGGCAGCTCTTCATCTTGGATTAGCATGTGGGACCCATTAGAATAATGTCCTTCCAATGTCCTTGGAGATTTTTTTTGGGACATGGCTTTATTCATTGTGACTGGATACTGGAGTCAGTCAGAATACCATTCTTCCTCCATTTTGCCTACTAATGCCTAAGCTAACTTCCCTAATATTTTGGGTATATTTTTAGAAGTAGAACTGCTGGATTATATGGTAATTGTCTTAATTTTTGGAGGAACTACCATACTATTTTCCACATCAATTGCATCATTTTTCATTCTCACCAACAGTACACATGGTCCCAATTTCTGCACATTCTAACCAACATTTATTATTTTACATGTTTCTTTTTAATAAACACTAGTCAAATCAATGTGAAGTGGTACTCATTTGATTTTGATTTGCATTTCTCTAATAACTAATAAAGTTGAATACCTTTTTATGTGTTTATTGGCCCTTTGTATATCTTTGGAGAAATGTCTATTCTTCCTTTGCTCAGTTTTGAATTAGGTTTTTGTTGTTATTGAGTTTTAGAAATACTCTATATTCTGGATATTAAAACCTTACAAGATGTATGATTTGTGAATATTTTCTCCCATTCTACAAGCTGCCTTTTACTCTATTGATAATGGCCATCAGTGCATGAAAATTTAAAATTTTCATAACATCCAATTTGTCTGTTTTCATTTGTTGCCTATGCCTTCAGTGTTCATTGAATAAATCATTGTCATGACACTTTTGTTCTGTTTGTTCTTCTAATAGTGTTAGCACTTTAATTCTTATTTTAAGGTCTTTGATCCATTTTGAATTAATTTATGTATGTGATAGCACATAATGGTCCACCTTCATTCTTTGGCATATGGATGTCTAGTTTTTGCCTCACCATTTATTGAAACAACTGTCCTTTTTTCCTTTAATGATCTTGTCACTTCTGTTGTATTAGTTCAGGATGCCATAACAAAATACCATAGACTGGGTGGCCAAAACAACAAAATTAGTTTTGAAGTCCCAGGTCAGGGTGCCATCTTCTTAGAGTCTGGAGAAGGTTCTCCTCCTGACTTCCAGATGGATGTTTTACTGAGTTCTCAAATGGTGGAGAGAGAGGCTTTGGTGTCTCTTCCTCTTCTCATAGGGTTATCAGTTCTATTCGATTAGGGTTCCACCCTTATGACCTTGTTTAACATTAACCACCTCCTTAAATCCCCAATCTCCAATACAGTTGCAGGAGGGATCAGAACTTCAACATACAAATGAGGAGTAGGGTGCATAGTTCAATTCATAACAACTATGTGTGAGAGTTTATTTTTGGGCTCTCTATCCTTTTCCATTTGGTCTACATACCTGTTTGTATGCCTGTAGTATCACTGGTTCCTCCAGACTGGCCATTGGCTGGAAATGATGATAGCTATCTTGGTCATCTTGATACAGAACACCCGAAATGACCTCAGGGGACCTTAGCACCATAACCATGGCAATGAAATAAGCAGAACTGTACAGCATGGTTAGCCCTACAGTAATGGTAATGGACCTGTCCACACTCCCTGGTAGAGAAAGAGGGGAGGAAGATCACAAGACCCTTCTCTGAGGTGCTTCCACTACACCCTCCTGCCCTGGCTGCATGTGGTGCTAAGTTATATAAGAGATGAACAATTGGCTGAGGGTGGGAATTGACAGTGGTGCAGCAGTAACCCTAAAGCAGGGAGAGAGAGACTTGCTCCTGTAAGTAGTCCCAGTGTGGGGAGGGACTTGGTGGTGGTGCAACTTTGGGATATCTTGGTGAGAACTTCTGGGAGGAATTAAATATTCATATTAAGTACTGAATTCATATTATACAGCTATCATCTTCTCCTTGATGGAGCTGCATGTAAAGGTTGTCTGTGGATTATACACATCCCTGAGGGGGAAAAAAAACAACAAACTTGTAGTTCACAAGTTTAACATGTTCTGAATGTGTCCCTTTCGCTTTCACGCGGCAATAGCAGTGCTTGTGCTAACTATTTTGATTACTGTAGCTTCGTAGTAAGTCTTGAAATTAAGAAATGGGAGTCTTCCAAGTTTATTCTTTTTCAGGATTATTGTGGCTATTCATAGTCCCTTAAGGGGACTTTAGGATGGATTTTTCTATTTATGTAAAAAATGTTTGTGGGATTTTGGTAGGGATTGCATTGCATCTGCACATATCTTTGGGTAGTATTTGGATAATGTTTTTAACAATATTAAGTCCTCCAACTATGAACATGGGCTGTCTTCTACTTATTTGTGTCATTTTTAATTTCTCTCAGTGTTTCATAGTTTTCATTGTGTAAGTCTTTCATCTCCTTGGCTAATTACTAAGTATTTTATTTTGGATGTTGTTATAAATGAAGTTATTTTCTTAATTTTTTTGATTGTTCATTGCTGGCATATGGAAACATCTGGTTTTTGAGTGTTGATTTTGTTGTATGCTATTCTGGTGCGTTTATTAATTCAAACACTTTTTTTTTTTTGTAGAATCTTCAGAGTTTTCTACACATGTCTTCTGTGAACATATAATTTTTACTTCTTCCTTTGCAATTTAGGAATCTTTCATTTCATGTTCTTGTCTAATTGCCCTGGCTTGAACTACTAGAAGTATGTTGAATAGAAGTTACAAAAGCAAGCATCCTTGCCTTGTTCCTGATCTTGCCTTATTCCTGATCCTGATCTTGCCTGTTCTGTCTTTCTCCATTGAATACATTACCTGTAATCATGTAATTTCTGTCTCTGAGTCTATTTATGTGCTGTATTACATTTATTGTCTTATGTATGTTTAACCACTGTGGCATTCCTGGAATGAAACCAACTTGATCATTGTGTATAATCTGTTTAATGTGTTATCGAAGTCAGTTTGCAAATACTTTATTAAGGTTTTTTACATCAGTGTTCATCAGAGAAAATGGTCTGTAGTTTTTCTTTTTTGTTGTATACTTATCTGGTTTTGGAATCAGTGAAATAGTGGCATTGTAGAGTGAGTTTGGTAGGATTCCTTCCATTTCTATTTTATGGAATAGTTTGAGGAGCCTTGGTTCTGGGCTTTTCTTTGTTGTAAGACTGTTTATTATTACTTCTATTTTGCTACTCATTGTGGGTTTGTTTAAATTGCTTTAATTTTTATTTAATTTTGGTAGGTCATATGTGTACATATCATTTAAGTTTTCCATTTTGTTCAAGGGTAAAGTTTTCAAAGTATTCCTTAGTGATTTTCTGGATTTCATTGGTACTGTTGTAATGCCCCCTTTTTCATGTCTAATTTTATTAATTTGAGTCTTCTCTCTCTTTCTTTTGGTTAGTTTGGCAAAAGGTTTATCTATCTTGTTTATCTTTTCAAAGAATCAGCTCTTTGTTTCTTCAATTCTTTTTTTTTCCATTTTCCATTAATGTCTCCTGTGATTTTAATTATTTCTTTCCATGTACTGATTTTGAGTTTTGCTTTTTCTTGTTTTCCTAAGACTTTTTGGTATATCATTAAGTTGTTTATTTGAGTCTTTGAATTTTTTTTACTGTAGGCATTCATAGATATAAGATTCCCTCTTATTACTTCTAGAAGCTTTTGCTGTATTCCAAAGATTCTGGTAGGTTGTGCTTTCATTGTCATTTGATTGTAGGAATTTCTCAATGTTCTCCCTGATTTTTTCATAGACCCATTCAGCCATTAAAAGTATATAGTATATATATAGTTATATAGTTTCTGTCATTTCTCTTGCTGTTGATTTCTAGTTTTCTTCCATTATGATCTGATAGGATACATGAAATTATTTTGATTTTTCTGTATTTGTTAAGACTTGATTTATGGCCTAAAATATGATCTACTTTAGACAAAATTACATAGGCTGCTGAGAAGAATGTGAGTTCTGTAGCCTTTGGATGGCATATTCTGTAGATGTCTATAAGTCCATTTGATGTATGTTGGTGTTTAACTCTGAACTTTCTTTGTTGATTTTTTTTTTGTTTGAATGTTTTATCTGTTGATGAGAATGAGATATTGAGGTTAATCACTGTTGTCACTATTGTTGTTATTATCATCCCTTTATATCCAGTGAGTTTTTTAAAATGAAATTGAGTGCACCAATGTTTGGTGCATATATCTTCTTGACCATTTGTTCCCTTTATTAATATGTAGGGATCTTCTTTATCTCTTCTGACTAATTTTAACTTAAAGTCTACTTTTTCTGATACAAGGATGGCTACTCCTGATTTTTTTTTCTTCCATTTGCTTGGTATTATCAGTTTCCATTCTTACTCTTACAGTGTGTGAGTGTCCTCCCCAATGAGGTGTGTTTCTTGCAGACAAATAATTGTTGGGTCTTGTTTTTCAATCTAGTCTGACAGTCTATGTCTTTTAATTGGAAAATTGACCATTGATATTTAGGTTTATGACTGACAGGGATTTGCTGATTCTTGTAATTGTGTCAGGGGTCTTCCTGGTTGATTTGCATACTGTTCATTCTTTTCTTTCTCCCTTATTCATATTTGGCATTTGCTGGGTTTTTGTGTTCAACAGAACTGATTCTTTCATAGTTATCAGTACTTCATCTGTTGCTCTCATGAAGTTTATTCTTTCCTGTACTCTCATGATTGAGACTGTCTTTCTTCCTCCTGTGCACACAGGATTTCTTTAAGTATGTTCTGCAATATTGGCTTGGTAGTCATGAATTGTTTTAGTGTATGCTTATTTTGGAAGGTCATTACTTCTCCAATGATTTTAAATAATAACTTTGCTGGATATAATAGTCTTGGTTGGCAGTTGTTTACTTTCATGTTTTGAAATATATCATTCTATACTTCCCTGGATTTTAGGATTTGTGCTGAGGGGTCTGATGTTATTCTGATGGGTTTGCCCTGTTGAGTTGGTATTTTTCTCTTGCAGCTTTTAATATTGTTTATTTGTTCTGTAATTTTAGTTCTTTTCTGGTTATGGCTATTTGGGGTTCTAAATACTTTCTGTGATTGGATGTCTATTTCTTTCCCTGTATTTGGGAAGTTTTCTGCTATAATTTAATTAAATACATTTTTTACACCATCAGCTTTTAGCTCCTTCTACTACTACCTGGATTCTTAGATTTGGTCTCTTGATTTGTGACCCAGGGTTCTTGGAAGTTGTCATCATATTCCTTTTTGTTTGTTTGTTTGTTTTTCTTTGTTAATATTTGAATATAGTGTTTCCTCAGTCTTGTCTTCCATCCCTAAAATACTGTCTTCTGCTTGGTCAGTCTACATGTGATGCTTTCCATTGATTTATTGAGTTCTTCATTTCCAACAATCCTGGGCTTGTTTTTGTTTTTGTTTTTCAAAATCCCAGTTTCTTTACTGAATTTTTCATCCATTTTGCTGACTTTGTCTTCTACATTGGTGACTTTCTGACCTAGATTCTATATTGATTTCCTTACTTCATTCATCTGCTTGTTTATGTCTTCTTTGAAGTCATTGATCATTGTTACAAGTAGACTTTTGAGTTGTTTGTCTGACATTTCAACAATATTAGTATCTTTAGATAAGGTTAAAGAATCCTGATCTTTTGGAGGAGACATGCTGCCTTGCTTTTTTGTTTGTATCTCTGTTCTTTGATTTGTGCATCTGCTAGGACAAATATCTCTTCCAGCTTTATTTGGGGATCTTCCTAGTGAGTGGCTCTCTCTTGAGATCTCATTCCTAAGACCACTTCCAGAGGAGAAGACAAACCTTTTTAACAGGTACAATACCCAATCAAACCAGATGCAGAAATACACTTAAAATAAGTTAAAGCAAGCTACTATACCACTAATGCCCATAGAACAGAAAATGGTGACAATAATATAGAATAAACTATGAAGTTACAAATTACTTCTAGTGAAGGTAAAAATAGTAATTGCCTTAAATTTAAAAAGGGAGGTTAAGCAGAGAAAGGGGAAAAAGAAGGAAGTAGCAAGGGTTAAGTAAAAGAAAGGAAAAAAGATCCAGAGAAGAAATGAATGTTAGTAAGATGGAGAAAAAAGGCAAAAGATTAAGAAAAAAACCTAATTACATAATAAAAAAAATTAAACATAACACCAATAAGAAGGAAAAAACCTAAGAGATTTCTTTTTAAAAAAATAAAGTAGATTTGAAAAATTTGTTGTTGTTAGGTGCTGTCAAGTCAGGTCCAACTCATAGTGACCCTCATAGGGTTTTCAAAGGCTGATAGTTTTGGGAGTGGATTGCCATGTCCTTCTCCAGCTTTTGTGGTGCTGGGGAGTGCACTGAGGACCTCAGAGAGCAGCACAGAGCAGCACACTGCCAACTAAACTAAACCCCAGCCCATGAAAACTGTAGTAAATAGAAAAAGATACACAGACGACAAAAGATAAAAAAGAAAAATAAAAAAAGAAAAAAGATAAAAATTACATTAGCAAAAAAGGAAAACAAAATTAACAGGGAAATGAGGGGGTGAAACTAGCTGGACACCATGGCATAGACCTGCAATCCCTACATCTTTGGAGGCGGAGGCAGGAGGATCTTGAACCCCAGTCCAGAGGCAGCCTGTGCAACTGAACAAATACCGTGTTTCAAAACAAAAATAAGAAAAAGCCTACACAGTAGCACTGTATTTTCCCCATTCAAAGCCCTGGGTTCAAACCCCAGCACAGCAGAAAGAAAAAACCAACAAAAAAAGGTCAAGTAATAGAGTAGCTTCTTTCTTTGTCCTCTAATATTGGAGTCTGTTAGGTTGTGGGGGAGATCTATTAAAGATGGAGTCTTATCTGAGGTATCTGAAATTCCACTCAGAAGATGGAGTCATCTACTCTCCCCATGAGATGGGGCTACTGTCCACCTTATTCGAACCTCCTGCTGCCCAAACCTGTCAATGTGTTAGTGTCTCACCTTACCCCTCTCTGTAACTGCCTGCTACAGCTTTGTTGCACCCTGGGATTGTTGTAGTTTACTTCCAGGCTTCCTGACCTGTGACTGTTCTTTGTTTTCAGACCCCTAGACTAAATCAGTCTCTCACAATAGGTTGCCTCTCAAGATGACGCTGGCACAACTCTCGAAGATATGGTTGTTGTTGTTAGGTGCCATCAAGTCGATATCCGACTCCTAGCGACCCTCATAGGGTTTTCAATGGCTGACTGTTTCGGGATTGCCTTGGGAGTGGATTGCCAGGCCCTTCTCCCATTTTTGCAGTGCTGGGAATTGAACTCGGGACCTCAGAGACTGCAGCTTAGCGCTCTACCAACTGAGCTAAATCCCAGCACTACAAGATATGGAGCATGGCAAAATGAATCTCTTCTCCAATATTGACCCCACTAGTCAGGAAGAGCCCTGTGTCACCAAATCCCCCAAATGGATCCAAGGGCTTCAAGGAGTGTGGACTTGTCCTGTGGGACTGCCAGTCTGTCTACCATGGCTGTTCAGCTTATCTTTTTGGGTAAGGGCTCTAGTTCCCCTCCTCCACCAGGGAGCTGTGGGTGGAGATGTGTCCTCACTCCCTCTTGCTGCTCAGCTCATTTCTGCACTCTGAGACTTCCTATAACCTCCTTTGTGATCTGTGCTTTTCCTGTCTTTCTCTCTTTGGAATAGAGTTCATTTCTTCCTATTCAGATTCCTCTGTTTTACCACATCACACAGAAGCTGCCTCCAGATCTTTTTTACTACTCAATGTTTTCTAATCTCCCTTGAAATTTCTTTTTTGATCCATTTGTTTCTTTTCTCATTCTGAAATTACCACATTGCATTTGTTGGTGTGCTTGATGTCCCATAGACTCTGTTCACTTTTCTTCTATTCTTTTCCTCATTTCAATAATTTCATCTTCCAATTTGCAGATTCTTTCTCCTATCTTCTCAAATCTGCCTTTGAAACCCTCTAGTGAGTTTTTTTTATTTCAGCTATTGTACTTTCTGACCCAGAATGTCTTCTCTTTATATTTTATACCTCTTTATTGATATTTTGACTTTTTTCATACATGTTAAAATTTTTCTCAATGTTGTCCTTGAGTCATTTTGAACATCTTTAAGACTGTTTTTTGTTTGTTTCTTTGTTTTGTTTTAAGTCTTTGGTAATTCCAGCATCTGGTCTTTCTCAAGGACAGTTTCTGTTGACTTACTTTTTCTTTGAATGGGCCATACTTCTTCTCCTCTTCCACTTCCTGCTCCTCCTTTTCGTCCTTCTTCTCCTTGTCCTTCTTTCTTCTTCTTCTTCTTCCCCCTCCTCCTCCTGTTCTTTTTCCTCTTCCGCTTTCTCTCCTCTCTTCCTTCTCCATGCTGGGAGTTGAACCCAAGGCCCCACACATGCTAGGCAAGCTCTCCAGCGCTGAGCTACACCCCCAGCTCCTCTTATTTATATGCCTTTTGGGGTGTGTGTGTGTTTATAAAACTGGGTATTTGAATCTTATGTAGTAATTCTGGAAATTAGATTCTGTCTTAGAACAAGAACAAATTAGGTAGCTACTTCAACACTTTGAAGATCTCACCTAGGGTACCCTGTTCATTCCACACTTACCCCATTTTCCATGTTACTGAAGGCGCCTGTGTTGTTTAACTTTCTGTCACTACATAACAAGGATCCCTGTTCTGCCACTTTCTAGTAACATGTTCCTCACTTGTTTTTGTGCCCTCAATGGCAGCATCCTCAAACTTAAGATCGCTATTAATAGTCTGTTCAAGGTAATTTAAGCTTTTGTTATATACTCCTTAAAATCTTTCTAGTCAACTGCCCACTGCCTGGTTCAAAAGGCAGCATCCCATTTCCAGATTAAAAAAAACCTATATTAGTTATCTATTATTGTGAAACAGATTATTCCAAAGCTTAATGGCTTCAAACAAACAAAAAGCATCTATTATCTCATGGTTTCTGGGGGTCAGGGTGTAGCTGGGCTGGATATTTAGGCTCAGAGTCTTATAAGGCTGTCAGAGTGTTGGCTGGGGCTGTAGTCACCCTAAAGCTCCACTGGGGGAAAAATGTGCTTCAAGGTTACCTAGCTGTTGGCAGGCCTCGGGTCCACACAGGCTTTTTGCTGGAGATACCCTCTTTTTCCATGAGTCTTTGCACTGAGCACTCACAAAGGGGCAGTGGGTGTTCCTTAGAGTGAAGGAGGGAGAAAACAGTGAGCAAAGTGGAAGTTGGAGTCCTTTTGTAACTTAACCTGCAAACTGACTTCTGATCTTTTAGGTTACATTCTTCTGATTAGAAGAGTCAGTAGGTCCCTCCCACATTCAAGGGGAGAGGATTACATAAGGATATGAATACCAGGAAATGGGTGATTGGGGCTATTTTTGAGGCTGGTTACCACTGTGGGGTAGTCTCTTTTTTAATTAAAAAATACTCCTTTTACTTTAACGAATACTTTTTGGCCATAGCACTTGTTTCTCATAACCCTTTCACCAGTAAGGTGTATTAACAAGTATTGGATGTAACATACCAAATGATTAGTTTGTTAAAGTGAGTTTGAGCTTATTTCCTATATTTGAAAGTCATTAGTAATTTGGAGGGTGTGACTTTTCTTTTTTAATTTTCGTGTAGTCAATTTGATCAAGTATCTCTTTTATAGAGAAATCATATTTTACAAACAATCTGTTTATGTATTTCCTCCTAATTTGTCTTCGGTATCTTGCTATTGCCTTTTATAGTATAAATGTAACTCCCTATCCTAATATGTATAAAGCTTTTTATTACTTCATTCTTACTTTGCTCTTTTCGTTTCATGTGTTATATGAACTTCACTGGAGTCCAGTGAAGTCTCACCACTCTTCAATGTACACATCTATGTACATCTGCATTCTTGTCTGACTCCTTCTCATACACATGGGAAATTACCTAAAGGCAAGATCTATGTTGGAGGTGCCTTTGCAAGAGCCTTGTAAAGTACGTGATGCGCTGCTTAGTTTTTTAAATGAATAAATGAGGTGATCAGAGAATAGTCAGTCAGAAACAAAGAGTACATGACCATCACACTGTTACCAATTCAGTTCTTCTAATTTTCACCTTTTCCAAGAAGGGAACCTAACTGTGCTAGTTCAGTTTCATAACTATCTCACAATTTCACAAGCTCCTTGGTTGTCTAAGACAAAATTGCTCAGTAGGTTTCTGTGGCAAAGAAAACCAGTAGCTACAGAATTCACGTCTCAGCCTCCTGATACTTAAGTGTGCCAAGGTGATTAGATTCTGGGCAATGGAATATAGGAAGTAATAAGTACAACTTGACACTTTTAAAATGGAAGGAGCATGTCCTCCCCTCATTTATTAACTCATGTGAGAATGTGTGCACAGTTGTTGGAGAAGCAATCCTAGGCTGTAAACTGGAAGCTCCAAGTTGAAAGGAAAAAAGCAAAAGGAGAGAAGTAGTTAAGGGGTACTGCCTTCCCTTGTGGTAGCCCCTCGTGGCTAATGCTTAGACTATTACGTGAGACAAAAATAACTGCTGGCTTGCTTAAACCATTGTAATTTTGACCTTTATTACAGGAATCAGATCTGTATTCTAACTTATATGGTGCCCGTAGGTGTCACAACCCATTTCTAGGACTGACAAGTAAATGTCAGCTAGTTAGGGAACTAGAAGCATGGAAGGTTTGGATCAGGAAAATGATAACATAAAATTGAAGGGAGAAAAAGGGGAAGGAGAGAGAATGAGAGATGAACGTCAGCTGAGATCGTCATTGCAAAGCCACTCATGATGAGAACAATGCCTGCTCCGTGACTGTGATGTAGAGTCACTCCATCAACCTTTTCAGGACCAAACAAGAACACATTGAAATTGCACATCACAGAAAAAGAAAATGAAGGAAGAATGGTAGAGAGTAATACAAGGAAACACTAAAAGAGCAGACTTGACTCTACATTATGGCAGTAACGTAATGAGGCCCAAAGCCCATGATTGTTAAAATGAAAGAGTCAAAAATATCAATGCAGGGGGGGAAAGGGCAAAAGACACAGTCCTAGTAAAGTGGACCCTGAGCTCCTATTTCAGGCACCTGGTTCCCATTAATTTCTCATCCCTAAAGACTCTTATGGTACCTCCTGCCTCTCCCTAACCTTGTCCTGCACTGTTATGTAAATTAAACCAGCGACTTTAATCTTTATTACATTATAGAAGAAGATAGTAAAAGTTGAGGATGGAGCCAGAGCCCATAGTATCCAAACATGTAGTAGCAGAATGGGCCAAATAGGTCACAGGGAAAAGAGAAAGAACTACCATAAAAACCCATTTTTATTTACTTCTCTGAACCCTTACCTTCCCTTTACCCCTTCCCAAAAATATGCATATACAGGTCATGTTAAGAAAACCCTTTTCATTGGCCTGTTTCCAAGACAAGGGTACAGCTGGGCCAAAGGGCCACATGTTGAAGTTATTAATATGCCTATGCCCTTCTCCCCCACTGAGTTCACTGATCAAAGGCCCTGCCAGAGCAGCAATGGATAGCCTCAAATAATGGGAACTGAAATTCTACTTAAGAAACCAGTTTTGCCAAAATACACTACCTTTTTAAGTGAAACATTCCATGCACATATTAACCTGATTACAGAAAGGAAGGGGGATCTTTTTTCCTTCTGTACCCTGCTAATAATTTTCTGTCAAGTCTGATTTGGCTTTAGCTACACTCCAAGCTCTTGTGATGTGTCCTGTTCACCAGTAAACTAAAAACAGAAGGTGCTGCACAAACTCTGAGACAGGGTACTCCATCCATGAACACAAACGCTGCAGAATTCGGTTCCCTGCCAACAAGGCAGGCCATGACTTTTAGTCTCTGACAATCAGCAGCCTGCCTCTGATTCACACAGTCAGCAAATGAAATACATGGAGAAAATGGTGGAAATAATTAAGGGTTCTTGGAGTTAACAGAAGCACTGACTCATTACATGGAGCCCCTGCCTCAAAAGGGAGTAAACCATTGTGCTTGTTAGAGAAAAGAACAAAAGGTAACAAAGCATTTTTTGAGTCTCAGTCAGTTCTACCCCCAGATTGGAAAGCTGGTTAGGGAGGGAGGGACAGGGAAAGGAAGAGGGAGAGAGAGAAGCGAGGAAAAGAAAGGAGAGAAGAGAGGAGGAAGGAAGAGAAGGAAGAAAGGGAAAACAGATTTAAAGAAAGCAAGGCCATTTTATTCTGCCTGATAAACATGTTTTATGATTTGTTTCACTATATTCCAGAATAACCTGGTTCCTGGAGACCTGACAAAATTTTTCCTTTGTTAGGATAACAAATGATCTAGATATTATATAGTTGCCCAAATAGAAGGCCAGTCCATAAAGTGTCTTGTTAGATGTCCTGAATGGCTTCTTTGGAAACTCCAAACACAAATTGCAGACTCCTTTACAAGTGTGATAGTCTCTCAAATTCAGCTGTCCATTGTCTATAATTATAAACACAGACAGACATAGACCACTTTGAAAACCAGTATGGCTTATAAAGATCTCTTCCACTTACTTCTCTAATCATTACTGCACAAACAGGTTCTGAACAGTTTGTACATCCTAGAAAAGGTCCAGAAATACCCCCAAATCAACAAAAAGTAAATAAAGAGCAGCAACAGTCTGTGCTAGTCATTTCCTGTTTGTATTCAGCAACCATTAAAATAATTTGTTAATAAAGATCAAGAAAGGCCTTCAGTGATGTAAGACTTCGGCAGGTATATTGTCAAAACACATTAAGAACTTAAGGAGGTTTTTATTGGAAGAAAAGGGGCAAGTAGGTAGATATTCCTAGCAAAACTCACATAATTAGACACAATATTCTGTTCTTTTTAGTATACCTGCTGGTCCTCTTTTTTTTTTTCTTTCTTTCTTTCCTTCTTAAAAAATCTTTTCTCCTATTGTAAGAGAACTATCAGACTAACCCAGAGTGGATGTCCTAGATGTCCCAGACTTTACTGCATTTAGTATTCCTTCAGACATCCCTTTCAGCTGTCTGTCTGAGAGTCCTGAAAGACTTGTTGCATTGCACATCAGAGTATCTCCTATTAGCCAGGGGTAACATTGTGTTCTCCTTGGGCAATCCAAGAAGGTCATCTTCTGGATTGATGTTCATAATTTCTCATGGTTATGATAAAAGAGACAAGATTAAGGTGGTTACTTAAAAAAATACCTTAGCTTTGGAATCTTCCTTGTCTCTAAAGGGGAAATGACCACATCAACCAAAAATCTTCAGTATTTTACTCTTTGTTGGCATTCAGTAAAGAAGAACATGGCTTTAAAGGGCTGAGTCCAGAGCTAAATTGAATACACTAGTGTGCTTTGATCTTGAGTGCTTATTTTCATAAATATTAGCTGTAATTGTTGTGGTTAGATAAAATATAGGAACTAATCTATAAATTCTTTTTAGGAAATCATAATTTCTTATATGTTAATATAGCCAGTCTTTATACTTAATGGACTTTTAATTTAAAACAAACAAAGTTATGGCATCATTCTTTAAAAAGAAGTGTGATTTCAGAAAATAGTCTATTTCCTTCAATAACTTCCTTTCATTTACCTTTATCATACTGTGTTCCCTTATGTTTTACCCAAAGAACATTTCACCAAGTTAAAAAGATGAAAAGAGGCTTGTGTAGCAAGACTATCCTACTTGAGCTTTTGACTACAAAAATTCATAGAAGGAAAGATGTCCTATTTTTTTCTCAGTATTCTGTAAGGAAGGGCATTTATAATTAGTCATTGGAAGTGTGGTCTCGCAACACACATACACAGATAGGAAGGAGGAAGGGAGAGAGAAGCTGAAAGGAAGGAAAGACATCAAGCTGAGGATGAAGCAAGAGAACAGGAAAGGATGACCAAGTAATGGAAACAAAAGCTCTCCATAATGGGCCTTTAGGAAAAAGGACTAAGCTGAGTCATGCTAACTATTGCATAGAATTTTCCTAGCATTAAAACATTACTAAAATTTCACTAAATTACTAAATGTATTATTAAGTAGGAAGTTCTTTCTGATTATGACGTCTTTAAAAGCCCATAGTAATTCCTTTATTGTCAACCAAAAGAATAAATTGTTTTAGGAAAATCTTACAACTCTTAAAGCTCTACAAGTGTGACAACTACCTCATGATTCTAGACATTTGCTTTGGTGGATTTATTGTTCAATTATATTTAAGTGATATGAATGGTAGTGAATCTCTAGTTTTATGGGAGAGAAGTACCTTTATCTCCAGTAAACATCAAGGTCAAACCTAAAGTAGGTCAGTTACTGTGTTAGTCAGTTCATTTGTTGCTGTGGCATAGAAACTGTCTGAAACAAACTTATAGAAGGAATTACTTATTGGGGGCTCACAATTAGAGGATTTCTGTCCATAGAGGCAGGGCAAGTGTGGAGGTGGCAGATATCAGATGACCTCATGTCACAGAGGATTAGGAGCAGAGAAAGCTTATGGGAACTGGGGGGGGGGGGTCTGTGTAAAACCCCCAAAGGCCCACTCCAGGACCCCACTACCTCAAAGCTAGGACTTGCCTTCCAAAGTTCCATCACCTCACAGGACAGCACCAATAGCTGGGGACCAAGTTTTCAAAAACATGACCTTCAGGAGCATTTAGATTCAAACCATAACTCTCCACCCTTGGCCTCCAAAGGTTCATGTCCATGTGATAATGAAAAAGACATTCAGTCCAACTTCAAGAGTCCTCAAAATCTTAACAATCTGAACCATGTTCAAAAGTCCAAATCTGAAATCTCCACTGAGACTCTAGGAAAATTTAGCTGTGAACTCCTGCAAAACAAAAACAGCTTACATACTGCCAATATATGGTGGCACAAAGTAAACATTCCCATTCCAGAAGGGAGAAACAGGGATGTAGAAAAAAAAAGATCAGTCCAAAGCAAGACCAATAAACCATTGTACAATCCTTTGGCTCCATGTCTGGCATCTGACACACACAACATTATCTGGCATTAATCTAGGCTTGAATAGGCTTGAGTGCCTCCATTCCCATAACCCTCTAGGGTTGTCTCCACTCATTGCTGGTAGCTTTCCCTGGTAGACATTTCATTTTGTTGACATGTCCAACATCCTTGCGTCTTCATTGCTGCTTGAACTCCACCCTCAAAGCTTCATGCATCAGCCCTTCAGGTGCTATCCACTGGGGATAATCCCTGGTACACATTGCCTGGGCTCACAGGATATTTTATGAGAACTTGGTGGCAGCCTCCATAACCCCTTAACTCTTAAATTTTTTCATGCCTACAAAACCAGCACCACACTGACAATGCCTAGATGTACTTGAACAACTTGAATAGTAACTGGGTCCTTTGGACCATGGCTGCAGCAGTCTCTCTGTGTCCATGTGGAGAAACCACTTTCATTAGGTGGCCCCTTTGCAGCAGGGTGTCCCTGAGGCACTCTTCCTGCCATTCTCTTTTCAAAGGAAAGACTTTCAAATGTGTTTGCAGTTTTATTCCCCTAAGCGTTAATGGGAAGGGGCATGATCAGGCTCCTTCTGGGTCCCAAGGATATTTCTCCTGTTGTTGCCTTTAACAGTGCTTATCTGTTCAAAAACGACCACTTGCTTGCCCAAACCAACCCTGGCTGCAGCAACTTTCAACAAGCCTTCTTTGCTATAGCTTTTTTCTCTTTAAACTGGAAAATTTTCAAAGGCTTCTGTTCTTCCATTTTTTTTTTTTTATCTTAAGTCTGGCTAAAAGGATCCAATAATGCCAGCTTCTCTCACCTGCATCTCCAAACTCTTTCAAACTTCTCCCTCAAACAAGTTCCAATGACCTAAGAATTCTAGAAACTCAGGAGGCTGAGGCAGGAGGATTGCAAGTTCTAGGCTAGAGGCAGCCTGTGAAACTTAACAAGACCCTGGGTCAAAATAGAAGATTAAAAATGGGCTGGGTGTTTAGCTCAGCAGTAAAAGCAGTTGCAAAGTATGTGCTTGGCTCAAGTCTGGCAAATTGTTGTTGTTGTTAGGTGCTGTCAAGTCTTGTCCGACTCATAGCAACTCTCATAAGGTTTTCAATGGCTGATAGTTTCGGGATTGCCTCGGGAGTGGATTGCCATGTCCTTCTCCCACTTTTGCAGTGCTGGGAATTGAACTAGGGACCTCAGAGACTGCAGAGCAGTGCTCTACCAACTGAGCTAAATCATTAAGTAAAGTAAATTAAATTAAAAACATCCAATAATAACATGCATTTCCAATATTATGCCACCCTCATGCTATTTCCTCTGCCAAATTAATTAGTCCATTACTTTTAAAGTTAGCCTCACTCAAATCTTTAGGACAAGGGCAGACCACACACAGACAAGCTCCTTGCTAGAATGTAAAATAAGTTTGCTCTAGTCTAATTCCCAAGAGTCTTCATTTTCCTCTGAAATCTTATAGGACCCATCCACATTTTTATTGCCAGTGGCTTTCTGGTTTTCTGAACTCTTAACAGAACCACCCCTTAAGCTCTGTTTATAGGATTCCAGGGCTACTCTCACCCGCATCTCCAACTCTTTCAAACTTCTTCCTCCATCAAGTTCCAATGACCTAAGAACCACATAGTCAGGTTTCTACACAGCAATGACCCCACTCTTCAGGAACAAGTATCTGTATTAGTCAGCTTATGTACTACCATGGCAGCAAACTTCACCAAAACAAACTTATTGGAGGAATGATTTATTAGGAAGTTCATACAGGATTTCTGTCCATAGAGGCAGGGCAGGCATGGTGACAGCAGGTGTTGCATGACCTCACATCATGGAGGTTCAGGAGCAGAGATAGTTTGGAATTGGAACTGGAGGTTCTAAGTAAAACCTCCAAATGCCTCCCCACAGGGACCCACTTCCACAAAGCTAGGACTCGCCTTCCATAGTTCCACAGCCTCCTATGTGAGTAACACCAGATGGGTATTAAACGTCAAAACACATGACCTTAGGGAAACATTTTAGATTCAAACCATAACAATGACATACTTCTAAGTTATGTCAAGTCACCTGTTGGATTCTATTGTTCCCAGAACCAAACTACCTTTTCAATGTTAGTGTATAAATTTTACTATGGCATCATTGTACCAAAACAGTTAAAACCAGGAAAGTGACCTGGTTTAAAACTTAGCCCAAGAGGGTCAGCTGTAGCTTCAGGAAGCAGCATTTGTATCTGTATCTGTTCTTCACTAGAGTAAATCTGAGATAGGTGAATTTTATTGGCCACCTGTAATATGAAGCTCATCTAGTCTAATAGGTATTTTTGTTTTGTTATGCTCCAAATAACATTTAAAACACATTTTGTAAAAGTAATATACTTGATATAAAGTTCAGACAGTAAAAAGGGAAAACAGTGAAAATTAAATCTTTCTTCTGTCCTTGACTCTCAGTCCCTCAAAAGCAATTGCTATTACTTATGAATCCATTGATACTCAACCCACACACACACACACACACACACACACACACACAGTGTATACATAGAAAATACATGCTATTTATTGTTTTCACACAGAACTTACCATATTATGCAAGCTGTCCTGCATGTTATATTTTTTAAAATTAATTTTATTGTGGAAAACACTCAAAGAAATGGTCTTAAAACTTAAACATACAGTTTAATCGAATCATGTAAACCAAAAACTTATTATTACCTAGGTTAAGAAAAGAAGCCCAGAGTCCCAGGAGCACTTTCCTTTTATACACACACCTTTCTAGAGTTTATTGTTGTTCTTGTGTTTGGTTGGTTGATTTGGTTTCGTTTTTTGAAACAGGGTCTTGCTATGTAGCTCAGGCTGGTCTTGTACTCGCAATCCTCCAGCTTAGAAACTGGCCTTGAACTCACAGTCCTCCTACTGCCCAGTTTCCACATGCCCTTTTCTGATCCCATACCTTCCTCTCCCTCAAAGTAGAAGTAACTACTATCCTGGTTTTACAGAAATTATTCTACATTGTTATTCTCTATAAAATCTTACTATGTAAATATTGTTCTGTTCGTAGTTTACAGTTTGAGGCTTTTAGAAAAAGTGCTGCTAGGAAGAATTTTTATTGTATGCATTTACTTGTTGGTAAGTTTCCTGAGGGCACCCAAGTAGGAGTGGAATTGCTGGATCGCATGCATGGCATACATATCTCCATCTTTACTGTATGATGCCTAAGTGTGGTCTAATATACTCTACCACAATTACTGGGTAAAAACGCTTACTGCTCTAAATCTATAGCAGTACTTTGTATTATCAGATTTTTAGGTTCACTGTGGATATGTAGTAGGAGCCCTGTTGTTGTTGTTGTTAGGTGCCGTCGAGTTGAGTCCGACTCATAGCGACCCTATGTACAGCAGATCAA
Organism: Pedetes capensis; assembly: GCA_007922755.1. NCBI lineage: Eukaryota > Metazoa > Chordata > Mammalia > Rodentia > Pedetidae > Pedetes > Pedetes capensis. Next base: position 55,571 of record VMDO01013506.1, read on the forward strand.
AACACTTGCCGATTCTGTGCCAGGCAAACAATCTTATTTATGCTTATGCTCATTGTTGCAGACACTGTGTCAATCCATCTGGTGGAGGGTTTTCCTCTTTTGCATTGACCTGTCACTCTCCCAAACATGATGTCCTTCTCCAGGGATTGATCTCTCCTGACTACATGTCCGAAATATGTAAGACGCAGTTTGGCCATTCTTGCTTCCAAGGAGTACTCTGGTTGCACTTCTTCTAAGACAGATTTGTTGGTTCTTTTGGCAGTCCATGGTATATTCAATAGACGTCTCCAGCACCACATTTCAAAAGCATCAATTCTTTTTCTCTCTCTCTGGTTCAATGTCCACCTTTCACAACCATATGATGCCACTGAAAATACCATGGCATGAGTCAGATGCACCTTCATCTTCAATGTGACATCTTTGCTTTTCAATACTCTAAAGAGATCTTTTCCACAGCTTTTCCTAGAGCAATGCGTCTTTTGATTTCTTGACTGCTGCTTCCATGGGTGTTGATTATAGAGCCAAGCAAAGCAAAATCTTGGACAACCTCAATCTTTTCTCCATTTATTGTGAAGTTGCCTGCTGACCCAGTAGTAAGGATTTTTGTTTTGTTGATGTTTAGTAGTAACCCATATTGAAGGCTATGATCTTTGATCTTCATCAGTAAATGTTTTAAATCCTCTTCACTTTCAGCAAGCAGAGTGGTGTCATCTGCATAACGCAGGTTGTTAATGAGTCTTCCTCCAATCTTGATGCCGCGTTCTTCATCATAAAGTCCAGCTTCTCGGATTATTTGCTCAGCGTATAAATTGAAGAGATACGGTGAAAATATGCAGCCCTGACGCACACCTTTCTCAACTTTAAACCACTCAGTGTTTCCTTGTTCTATTCAAACAAGTGCCTCCTGGTTCATGTATAGATTTCTCATGAGCACAATTAGGTGTTCTGGTATTCCCGTTTTCCAAAGTGTTATCCATAATTTGTTATGATCCACACAATCAAATGCTTTTGCGTAGTCAATAAAACATAGATGGACATCTTTCTGATATTCTCTGCTTTCAGCTAATATCCACCTGACATCAGCAATGATATCCCTGGTTCTCCGCCCTCTTCTGAATCCCGCTTGATTTTCTGGTAATTCCCTGTCTATATACTGCTACAGTCGCTTCTGAATGATCTTTAGTAGAATTTTGCTGGTGTGCGATATTAATGATATTGTCCGATAGTTTGCACATTCAGTCGGATCCCCTTTTTTGGGAATAGGCACAAATGTGGATCTCTTCCAGTCAGTTGGCCAAGTAGCTGTTTTCCAAATCTGTTGGCATAAACATGTTAACACCTCCAGTGCTGCATCTGTTTGTTGAAACATCTCTATTGGTATCCCATCAATTCCTGGAGCCTTGTGTTTCGCCAGTTCTTTCAAGACAGCTTCCACTTCGTCCTTCAACACCATTGGTTCCTCTTCATATGCAACCTCTTGGAATGGTTGGTCATCTACCAATTCTTTCTTGTATAATGACTCTGTGTGTTCTTCCCATCTTCTTTTGATGTTTCCTGCATCATTTAATATTTTCCCTGTAGCATCTTTCACTACTGCCACTCGAGGCTTGAATTTTTTCTTCACTTCCTTAAGCTTGAGAAACACAGAGCCCTTTTGATTTTCTGCCTCCAGCTCCTTGCACATGTTATTATAATATTTGTTTTTGTCTTCTCGAGCTGCCTTCTGAAATTCTGTTTAGTTCCTTAACTTCCTCATGTCTTCTTTTTGCTTTAGCTGCTCAATGTTCGAGGGCAAGGTCCAGTGTCTCTTTTGACATGTAATTTGGTCTTTTCTTTCTTTCTTGTCTTTTTAAGAACTTTTTGCCTCCTTCTTGAATGATATCTTTTATGTCATGCCACAACTCTTCTGGTCTCCTGTCATTTGTGTCTAATGCATTAAACCTATTTTTGAGGTGGTCTCTGAACTCAGGTGGGATATACTCAAGGTCATACCGTGGTTCTCGTATACTTGTTCTAATTTTCTTCAGCTTGAGTTTGAACTTGCATATGAGAAGTTGATGGTCTGATCCACAGTCAGCACCTGGTCTTGTTTTGACATTTTATACAGAGCTTTTCCATCATCTCTTTCCACATATGTAGTCAATTTGATTCCTGTATGTTCCATGTGGTGAAGTCCATGTGTATAGTCTCCGTTTATGATGTTGAAAAAATGTATTTGCAATGAAAAGGTCATTGGTCCGACAAAATTCTATCATGCGATCTCCAGCTTCATTTCTGTCACCAAGACCATATTTTCCAACTACTGAGCCGCCTTCTTTGTTTCCAACCTTTGCATTCCAGTCACCAGTGATTATCAGTATGTCTTGATTGCATGTTTGAT
>VMDO01013507.1:0-22403 GCA_007922755.1 Pedetes capensis
CTGGTTCATGTACAGATTTCTCATGAGCACAATTAGGTGTTCTGGTATTCCCATTTTCCGAAGTGTTATCCATAATTTGTTATGATCCACACAATCAAATGCTTTTGCATAGTCAATAAAACATAGATAGACATCTTTCTGATATTCTCTGCTTTCAGCTAATATCCACCTGACATCAGCAATGATGTCCCTAGTTCCCGGTCCTTTTCTGAATTCCGCTTGATTTTCTGGTAGTTCCCTGTCTATATACTGCTGCAGTTGCTTCTGAATGATCTTTAGTAGAATTTTGCTGGTGTGCGATATTAATGATACTGTCTGATAGTTTGCACATTTACTTGGACCCCCTCTTTTGGGAATAGGCACAAATATGGATCTCTTCCAGTCAACTGGCCAAGTAGGTGTTTTCCAAATCTGTTGGCATAAACATGTTAACACCTCCAGTGCTGCATCTGTTTGTTGAAACATCTCTATTTGTATCCCATCAATTCCTGGAGCCTTGTGTTTCGCCAGTTCTTTCAAGGCAGCTTCCACTTCATCCTTCAATACCATTGGTTCCTCTTCGTATGCAACCTCTTGGAATGGTTGTCCATTTCTTGTATAATGACTCTGTGTATTCTTCCCATCTTCTTTTCATGTTTCCTGCATCATTTAATATTTTCCCTGTAGAATCTTTCACTACTGCTACTCGAGGCTTGAATTTTTTCTTCACTTCCTTAAGCTTGAGAAACACAGAGAGTGTTCTTCCCTTTTGGTTTTCTGCCTCCAGCTCCTTGCACATATCATTATAACATTTGTTTTTGTCTTCTTGAGCTGCCTTCTGAAATCTTCTGTTTAGTTCCTTAACTTCCTCATGTCTTCCTTTTGCTTTAGCTGCTTGAAGTTCGAGGGCAAGTTCCAGTGTCTTTTTTGACATGTAATTTGGTCTTTTCTTTTTTTCTTGTCTTTTTAAGAACTTTTTGCTTCCTTCTTGAATGATATCTTTTATGTCATGCCACAGCTCTTCTGGTCTCCTGTCATTTGTGTCTAATGCATTAAACCTATTTTTGAGGTGGTCTCTGAACTCAGGTGGGATATACTCAAGGTCATACCGTGGCTCTCATATACTTGTTCTAATTTTCTTCAGCTTCAGATTGAACTTGTATATGAGAAGTTGATGGTCTGATCCACAGTCAGCACCTGGTCTTGTTTTGACATTTTGTACAGAGCTTTTCCATAGTCTCTTTCCACATATGTAGTCAATTTGATTCCTGTATGTTCCATCTGGTGAAGTCCATGTGTATAGTCTCCATTTATGATGTTGAAAAAATGTATTTGCAATGAAAAGGTCATTGGTCTGACAAAATTCTATCATGCGATCTCGAGCTTCGTTTCTGTCACCAAGACCATATTTTCCAACTATTGAGCCTTCTTCTTTGTTTCCAACCTTTGCGTTCCAGTCACCAGTGATTATCAGTATGTCTTGATTGCATGTTTGATCTATTTCAGATTGCTTACATACACATAAATCATGCATATAATTATTAGAATTTTTCTTTTTCTTAAAACTAACCAGATATAATAGCCTCATTAAATTTGTTTTGTTCCTTTACATAAAACAAAATATAAAACAAAAACAAAACTCCATTCCCTTAATAAATTTGTCCAATAAATAAATTTTATTATTTAAGTAAACAGGCTACTTCAGTTTTTGCTGCATCAGTATTTTTGACTAAGAAATGCCATAAATATCTACTTTTAAATCAAAATGTTGTGCTGACTTTCAAAAGTTTTGAAGTCTAAACTCTATTTAAGTAGATTAATTTCAAGAGTTGAATTTATTTACAGTATTACATGCAAACTATTTTTAGAAATCACAGGTACAAATGAATTATCATCTTATTCTAAGTTTTTATTCAAAGAAAAGCTTGAGGGATGAATTTCCAAAAGCAGGACTTTAAAAAGACAAAATTAAGCAAAAATATTAAATGTAATAAGGCTACAAGTAAGTTCATTAAGCACAGACATTGAGGTTCCTAATATTATACTATTTTCAAAGGCCTCACATGACTATATTCAAGTTTAATGACTCACTTTGAGAAAATACATGGGTATTTATTAAAAAGAAGAGGTTCCATGTCATTTTTTTAATGAAAAAATTTAAATTAATGGGTCTTTTAATTGTTTGTGTTGTTGTTAGGTGCAACCAAGTCGGGTCTGACTCATAGCAATCCAGTGTGGAACAGAACAAAACACTATCAGACACTATCTTTCTGATGTTTATGCCCATTGTTGCCAGACACTGTGTCAATCCATCTAGTTGAGGGTCTTCATTTTTTTCATTGACCTTCCACTTTCCCAGACATGATGTTCTTTTCCAGGAATTGGTCCCTCCTGACTACATGTCCAAAATACATAAGATGCAATCTAGCCATCCTTGTTTCCAAGGAGCACTCTGGTTGCACTTCTAGGATGGATCTGTTGGTTCTTTTGGAGCCCATCGTATACTCCATATTTGTCTCCAGCGCCATAATTCAAAAGCATCAATTCTCCTGTCTCCCTTATTCACTATCAGCTTTCATAAGCATATAATGCAACTGAAAATACTATGGCATGAGTCAGGCACACCTTTGTCTTCAATATGACATCTTTTTAACACTTTAAAGAAGTCTGTTGCAACAGCTTTTCCTAGTACAATGCAGGTTTTGACTTTTGACTGTTGCTTCTGTGAGTGTTGATTGCAGAACCAAGTAAAACAAAATCTTGGACAACTCAGTCTTTTCTCCATTTATCATGAAGGTGCATAGTGACCCAGTTGTAAGGATTTTTGTTTTCTTGATGTTGAGGTGCAATCCATACTGAAGTCTATGTTCTTTGATCTTTATCAGTAAATGTTTCAAATCTTCTTCACTTTGAGCAAGCAAAATTGTGTCATTTACATAACGTAGACTGTTAATGAGTCTTCCTCCAATCCTGATGCTATATTCTTCTTCATAAAGTCTAGCTTCTTGGATTATTTGCTGAGCATAGAGATTGAAGAGGTATGGTGAAAGGGTACAACCTTGTCATATAACTTTCCTGACTTGCTATACTTTGGGGGCTTATATGTTGCTGTGATGCTGAAAGCTATGCCACTGGTATTACAGATACCAGCAGTGTTACCTGTGGTAAACAGGTTTCAGCTGAGTTTCCAGACTAAGACAGACTAGGGAGAAGGACCTGGAAGCCCATTCCCAAAACAATTAGCCATTGAAAACTCTATGAATACCAGAGAAACACTGTCAAATACAGTGCCAGGAAATGAGCCCCCCTAGTTGGAAGGAATTCAGGAAACAACTGGGCAAGAGTTTCCTCCTCAAAGTCGAGTGGACTTTAATGATAGGAATGGATTAAAGCCCTACGGACCTCCATTTACTGATGTGGCATGACTCAAAATGAGAAGAAACAACTGTAAATATGGAATGTACACAGTATGAATCTAGGAAAATTAGAAATTATCAAAAGTGAAATGGAGTGCATAAACATTGACATTCTAGGCATCAGTGAGCTAAAATGGACTGGTATTGGCCATTCTGGATCAAATAATCATGTGGTCTACTATGATGGGAATGACAACGTAAAGAGAAATGAGGTTGCATTTATCATCAAAAAAGACATCTCAAGATCTTTCCTGATGTACAATACTGTCAGTGACAGAATAATATCCATATGCCTACAAAGAAGCACAGTTGATATGACTATTATTCAAATTTCCACACCCACTGCCAAGGGTCTTTTAGTAGTACCTCATTATTTTGAATTTACATTGGCAAAGGATCTTATTAGAAACTTGCAGTCACTTTCCAACCATGAAGATTTTCAAAAGTGTTACACTTGAGTCCACCACTTACTTATTAGAACAGAAATTACTAATTTTTTTGTGGTACTGAGGGATTCAATCTATGGCCTCACACATGCTTTGTAAGTGCTCTACCCCTAAGCTGAACACTCAGCCCATTTTTTACTGACTTGGAGACAAGGCTGACTCTAGCCTTGAACTTGTGATCCTCCTGCCTCAGCCTTCCAAATTGCTGGGATTACAGATGTGCATCACCACTCCCAGCTGAGAAATTACTAACTTTGAAAAACAAAAACTTCAATACCACCAAAGAATAACAGAGTCAACCTTAGTCATATATCATTTCATAATTGTGGATAATCTTATTTGGGTTTAACAAAGCCTGTAAAGATAGTGTTTACATTCCTAATTCACAGAGGAAGAAACAGGTTCTAAGAGACCAAGTGACTTGTCCCAGGTGTGGTAAGGTAGAGAATCAGAATTGGATCCCAGTTGTGAAGTAGCTATTGACTTTGTGCGATTTTGGGGCTGAGGTCCTTTCATGAGAGGAAAGGTTCAAATTTTTACCTGTGAGGGTCTTTACCTTTAGTCCCTGAGCATGGCCTGCCTTGGAAGTTGCTGTTTAAGGAAATGATGGGACCAGATAAGAAGGGCCATGGCCAGTGGAGTGACCATGACACTATGCACTCCATCTTCCACCTTGCCTGACAACTCAGCAGTTCTTAAGCTTTTACCTTATGAAATTGCTGTGGGTAGGTGCTGTGGGGAATCCCCCAGGGTATGAGACCTTGTCCCTGTCATCACACAGTTAACCACTGAACCCAGGATGATTGAGCACAATCCCAGGAAGCACTCTTGTTACAGCAAGTGCTCATGGAGGCCCTAATCAAGTTCTCCAGGTGCATCACTCTGCAAGGTTCTGAGATGACAGAATTCCAGTGAGGAACATAACTCAGGTGAGAATCCTAACCAGAAATGCTTGGGACTAGAAGTGTTTCAGATTTTGGAGTATGTGCACAGACACAATGAGGTATCTTGTGGATGGAACCCAGGTCTAAATATGAAATTCATTTCTGTTTCAGGAACACCTTCTGCACACAGCCTGAAGGTAAATTATATAGTATTTTTAGTGCACATGGGTTTTGACTGTGACTATTGTATGAGATCAAGTGTGGAATTTCTACTTGTGTCATGTCTATGCTCAAAAATGTTTTGGATTTAGGAGCATTTTGGATTTTGGATTTGGAATGCTTAAACTATACTTACAGAAGCATACCTAATCAGTGTGTCTCTCACTGTGCCTATGGCAGGAAGGATCTCAGGGAATTCAGCTAGGAAACCACTCCTCACAGTGTCCTGGACAGAGGCTGTTCACCCTCAGGGAGGACAGAAGGCATCCCACTCCCACTGCTCTTATGGATACCCTGTGTTTCAAAAAAACTTACATGGAGCAAGAAAAAGAATTAAGCAATTTTACATAAACAATGCTCAAAAGGGTGGGCATTGCAGTACACACCTATAACTCCAATAACTTGAGAAGCTGAGGCAGGAGAATCATGAACTCAAGGCCAGGGGCAGCCTGTGCAACTTAGTGAGACCCTGTCTCAAAAGGAAAAATATAAAAGGAGATGGAAGTATGGTTTAGGGGTAGACTACCCACCTAGCTCCTTGTTCAACCCCTTAGTACTTCCAAAAACCCCAATAACCTAAAAATTCACTTACTTATAAAAATGACATAACTTTTTTTTCTTTTGGAATATTTTTATTTGACAAATAATGTTTCATATATGCTTCCTTACAAAGGTTTCTATATACAGGAATATTATCTTTCAAAAGTCATGACTAATTCCAAGAGCAGAGTAGCTATGGACAAGGACTTGGAAGATGCATAAAATAACAATCTTAAATAATTTTTTTAAAAAAGATTGTGGATTTGAAGGAAAAAAATATATAACGTGTCTTTGAAATTTAATTATTTCTTCTTTAGATGGCCTCCCTATGTAGCCCAGGTTAGCCTCAGTTTGATGATCTTCCTGCCTCAGCCTCCTAAGTGTGGGAATATAAGCATGCACCACCACACCCAGCCTGGAACATAATGTTGACTTAAAAACAAGAAACAATGCTAGCCAGCATGCTGGCGTACCTGCCCTGTGAGTCCAGCCAGGCCTCCCTCCTCCTGTTAGTACAGCAGGCCTCGTCATACTTGTCCTCTGACTAAGCAAGAAGGAAGTACCTGGAACTGTCTGTTTCCTCCAAGGAGATTGGCCCTGCTTTACACAACAGATGACTGTCAAATCAGTAGGGTATTTTAAGAAGTAGCTGATTAAAACACAGCTTGTTTGCTTAAACATGCTGAATGAACAACCCATTACACCTGGTGTGGGTGCCCCCTTTCTCTCAGGTGCAGGTTGAGAGGTCTATTCGTCAAAATGCCAGTTGGTATGGGATATGTGAGGACCATTTCTCTCTTCCTTTGCTTCCTTTAACTGAGCTTTGGCCCCTGCTATGGATTCTGTGGCTCAAACTCTTCCAGAAGGAGGGAGAAACCAGCCTGTTTCCTACAGAGACCTAGAATCTTCATGTCTCATCTCTCGACACCCAAGACTAGAGACCTTCAGCTAAGGAACTCTAGCTTTCTATCAGTGAAGCTTCTTTAAGCGAAGACTAAACATAAGTCTTTGATGTTTTTATGTAAACGTGATTTTAATATGTTGGTTTTTTTTTTTTTTTTTTTTTTTTTTTTTTTTTTTTTTTTTTTTTTTTTTTTTTTTTTTTTTTTTTTTTTTTTTTTTTTTTTTTTTTTTTTTTTTTAAGATTCACTGCTGTGACCATGGGTTCATTCATTCCTTTACTCTAGAGGAATTTATTGAGTTATACAATATGCAAGGCACTCTGCTAGGAAGGCTCTTTCCCATCAACATAGACCAGAAACTGAGTCACTTTCTATTGTCTTCCTAAAGCCTAAAATAGTTCCTGGCACACAAAAGAATCCTAAGACATTTCTCAATGAATGAATGATACATTGAGACAAGCCATACCTGAATTTTTCCCCCACTGGGAGTTCATTTAGTGATAAAAATCAGTATAAAGTCTCCTTTAACAACTATTATCTGCCAGCAAATTCTTCCTTGGAGGTAGAATCAGATTTGCCCTGCAGGATTGGCACATCTTCACAACAAATCAATTAGTTAGCCACCAGATATTGAAGGATCACTGATCTGGGCAATTCTCCCCTCCTAGACAACTGGGTCATCCAAAAAAGCAAGATACAGCTGGGCACAGTGGCACATAACTATAATCTAGTGTCTGGGGAGGCAGAAACAGGAGGATCATGAGGTCAAGGCCAGAGGCAGCCTGGGCAACTTAGAAAGACCCTGACTCAAAATAAATAAAGAAAGGGATGGGGGTGGATCCCAGTGGTAGAGCACTTCCCTAGCAGGTGCAAGGCCCTGGGTTCAACCCCAAAGTACCAGAAAAAAAAGGAAGATACAATCTCTGTTTTTGGAGAGTTTCTACATAAACATATAGTTAATAATGTAATACAGTGCTGGGGCTAAGGAGGTGGTTGGAATAGAGGAGACTAAAAGAGGTCAGAGGGAGACTTCCGGGTGATTGCAGAAGATGGAAGACTAGAATTGGGCCTTCCAGCCCACACAGAAAATGGAAGAAAGGGCATAACAGGAATGCAGGTGGTGTGTGCATGTGTTAGGAGGTGAGGGGACAATGGCATGAGGAGAATCTTCTGGAAGAAGGTAGAACCCAAAAAAAGGTGCCCAGAGTTAATTCTGTTCAGTGCAATTTGAGTTAATTGGATAAATATTGGTAGAAGGCATCCTACAAGAGAGCCGTTGTGATAGGTACTAGGTATACAATAGTTAACAAGACTGATACAGTCCTTGGGTCACTGGCTAGCCAGTGAGAGATAAAGACAAGTAAGCAGTTACAATATAGTACAGTAAATGCTGTGAGAGGGAAAAGTCCAGGTATTATGAGAAGGACACAGACTGCACCAAATCAGAAGCTGGGGGGTGGGGGGCAGGGAGGGGCATCAGGCAAATATCTGGGAAGAAGAGGTGTGAAACTGACACCTGAACCCAGGTAGGAATGGGTCAGGGGAAACTGTTCAGGTAGTGTGTCCAGCACCTACTTAGAGAAGCAAGCACGAAGGGCTGGGGATGAAAAGCCAGCTGAGTTTGCTGGAACAGAAGGGGAAGGAGTGCCTGGAACAGGGCTGGGGAAGAGGCCATGGATGCAGTTGGTACTTCTTGTCTTCACATTAAGGAGCTCAGACTTGACCCTAAAAGCAGTGGTGTCCCTGAGGAATCTTGAGGAAGGGAATGAAACAGATTTGCCTTCTAGGTAGATAACATCTGCAGTGTGATAAGGCCCCAGAGGAGAAGTGCATGGGAAGAAGGAAATGGTGAGAGAGAGCTAAGTTCTTGAAGGCTCATCCCCAACACATTGCAAAATGAATGAATTGTCTGATCAAATGAATGAAATTATCAGTGATCAGTTGTTCAGCACGACTGAAAATAGGAGACTTGATGTGGGGGCAAAAGTTACCTGTGTGCACAGAAGGGTCAGAGTAAAAACTGATGGAAACATGGGATGTGTCCTCAAGTCTTGTAACTCATCAGACAAAGGAGCACAAAAGTGGCCAACAGAGGGCAGTGGAACAGAGTGGGAATCACTTCTATCCTGCAGTCCATACACCGAGGTCCGAGCTCTACTTTTGCCATTCATTAACTAACTTCTTCAACCCTCAGGTCCCCTATATATTATCTCTGCTTTTTATGGACAACAGCACAGCAGAATAAATTGGGAATGGTTGACACACTCTGCACGTAATTCTGTGTGCAGGTGGCCAGTGGGCACTGGGCCAGGAGCAGCAGCTCATTAGTGTTTCTAAACCATCGACCATACAAAGCAGTTGGTACAACTCGTGGACAGTGGAATCATTGATCTAGCTGAGATAAATTTAGAGAACAAATAGCCAGGATTGTTCAACCTTGGAGCAGGTAACTCTCTAACCTGTCCTGGCAGCGAGGTGGCAGAGGGGTAGGAAGAGTTCATTTCCTGTTGCTGTCCCCAGGGAGAGAACTGGGTGTAGAAATATGCAGAAACAAAGGATATGGCTGGAAGCTGAGAGGTGGGAAGGGGCTGGGAGCACATGCAGGCAGTTGAAGACACTGTCTATACTAGAATTCAGCTCCCCAAAGTTCAATGTCCATTCCATGACTCCACCTTGTCAAATTAACTCTGCCAACTCTACATTAGTAAGGGTAACTTATATAAGGCTCAAGCAGAAGTCTTCCCACAATTTTGTGCCTGAAGCTAACAGGGCCAGGTAAATTTCTGGAAAGAGAGAGCAAGGTGGGATCCATGGCTGCAGGAGTGGGGTAACCTCCTGGGAGCTGGAGGTTTGGGAGCAAAAACCTCCGTGAAGTGTGAAGATGTGGCTGTGTTGGCAGTGGTGGAGAAAAGCGGAATGAATTATAATATACATGGATCCAGGCATGTTTAACCAAGAAATAAAGAAATTGCGGGGAATGGAAGGTGAAGGGCAACTTTTAGAGAAGGTTCAGGAAGAAGTACTAGTGAACCCACTCATCAGAAAGTACTTGCAATGGGTTTCAGGAAAACATGCAAGGCTGAGCTCTACTTCCAGTTCCCTTGGGAGATTGAAGAGAACAGGCCAAGGGAATTGTTTTATTTTGGCCCCTAAATACTCCTTCTGCCAGCATTTTTCATCCCATCCCCTCTCTCTCTTCCCCAAACATTCACAAGCTCCCACTGTCTGAGCCATTCGAGGCTTGGCTTTTTTTTTTTTTTTTTTTCCTTCAGAAGAGCTGGATACCAGAGAACATCAGTGAACCAAGAAAAAATCCATTAAAGCAACAGCTTCTTCAAGAAATGTAACTTTTACTTTGTGCCCTGGAATCCTAGGTCTCTAAATCATCTTCTAGCTCTTTCCTAAAGCAGTACAAAGAGTCAGCTATTAGAAGAGGCAGTATAATTTTTATGAAATAATACTGGACTAAATTATGCTCTCATTTTCATCATAGTCCTCTGCAGTTGGCTCTAAACTGTAGTCAAAAAAAAAAAAACTCTAATAAATCAATAGACCACACACAAAAAAGGTCACTTCTAGTTTTTCCTGAAAATTCTAATGCAAATGGTATTGAAATTAAGTTGTCTAAATAATCCACACTGTGTGGTGACTGCTTAGATAGTATATCCAGCGTTCGCCATGGCAGGTGTCTCATGATCCCCACACATGTGTATTAATCCACAGAAGAACATCAAAGGCAGACATCAGAGTCCCTTTATCACGACTGAAATCCATGTGTCTCCTGTTCTCTAATATGTTTCACCATCCACATTGTTTAATTGAGGCCTTTACTACAAATGGTTTTAGGCTCTGATGCAAGACAGGAATTTGAAGCATGCACTGGAGTTTTTAATGGTGTTAATTTCTGGTGCACACAAAGATCGACTTCACTCAGCAATCCAATAATCTTTCAAAATAAAGAAAATACATCAGAGAATGAAATACAACACAGAATTCTTCAGCACTGTAAGCAAAGCAGTTCCATGGTCCTGTGGATGCCAACAAGTCATAAAATAGCTGCCTATTTTACAGATCTGTAAAGATGTCACAATCAATAAAGAAAATAAAAAGGAAGAAATAAGAGTGCCTTCAAATTGAAGAGCAGTTCTAACTTGTTTAAAACAAGTTTATTTGGATACTTTTTCAAGCTCTCAAATGGATCCCAAGTTCATTTGTAAACGAACATCTGATTGTAACAAATTGTTTTAACTGGAAGTCATAAATTTAACAATTCCTACCTGGAAATATGGACGGTCTCTTTTTGGGGCGCCTCAGGTGAAAGGGTTCCAAGTTCTTAATGTTCCTTTGAAGTCTTCCTCTAATGTCATTTCCTATCAGTAGTTCAGGCGGCAGGCTGCTCCGTCTTGAGGACTTATAATCATTCTGAGATGAATTTAGTTTGTTCTTCGTTCTGGAATACAAATTGCTGTCATCAACTGCCATCCTAGTAGATTCATCAGAGACATGGAAGAAAAATCCCCAAAGCCAAACCCAGCAGCAGCCACTGCCACCTCCTCCACCCCACACTGGAGGTTCTCATGCTTAACCCTGCACTTGTTTGGGAAGCTCAGCAAGTTGATGGGCGTGGACTTGAACAGGTGTAGAATTACGAAGTAGCTCCTCCTTTCAACAGTTAATAGTACAGGGGAGGAGAGATTAAAAAAAAAAAATCATTAGATGTAAAAGACTGGGGAATCTGAACAGATGTGCCACACAGTCTGTACTCTTATGGATAACAAAAGCAGTGTCATGATTATTGTGTGACATTTGTATTTTATCAGTGCAATGCTATAAAGCAAAAATAACTCACTAAGAATGAATGCCAATGCAAATTACAAGTCTAATATTTCTTATTATTTCCATAACACTTGAGGATTTTAAACAGATTTTGGAAAGCATTTTTACATTCCCTCCTATCTTTGTGTTTCAAACCACACACACACACACACACACACACACCAAATGTCCTTCTCTACTCGTATTTGGCTGACAGCCAACTAGAAGTTGGCTGGAAAAGGGAGATGAGAGAGGGCTGGTGATGACCAGGAAGGAACCGGTTGTGGGCGTGTGTCCCCAGGCAGCAGTGCCGGGAATCCCCTGACCCACCCTTCCATCCTGTGCTCCACCTGGCAGATGGCTTCTCCCGAAGTTCGGGCTGTCTGGCAGGGAAGTCAGACGAACAGAAAACAAGCTTTAACCCCAAGAGCCAGGACGCAACATGTAAGAAGTAAATATTGTCATTCTTGCAAGGATGCTGCCTAACTTCCAGTGGAAATGGTCACTTGGTTTCATGGGCTGAGAACCAGCTTCCTGTTTGCACTAGTCACATATTTTCTTCCTCTTCCAGATTTTGTATTTGTCTGTCCTTTCTCCTCTTCTCCCTTGCTCTGTTTATGTGGCAATGTTCTACATTCTTTTGTGTGTGTGTGCAGAGTGATAACTATAATTTATCCTCCCTAGTCATGCCCTAGGACTGTGATAATCAGCCATCTCTCTCCCTGCACATGCGCGCACATGTACACACACACACACACACACACACACACACACACATACACACACACACACACACTCACTTCCCATGCTGTCTGCCTGCAGTGTGAGTCAGAAGATAAAGAAGATGAGATCTGTCTTTTCTCTTCCCAGTGCCAGGGATCAGTAGACACAAACATTCTACAGGATTGGGAAGGGGATGGAGTATGTTCAGAAATCACTGTTTACTCTGGTTGCCTGGATGCCAAGTTGGTTGTATTATTTGTTAACACTTAGGAGTTGGATTTCATTACCTAGCCAATGACACACTTCAACACTAATGAAAATTTTATCCTCCATTCTCTTTATGTCCTTTCAGCAATAGATCTCCAAACTGCAGCAGACTTTCTGAAGAAAAAAACATATTTTTCCAAATATATTCAGATTAGAGTTTCTATCATAATCTACCAATCAAACTTACGTTTGATTAGTAAGGTTTTCTGTTTTTGTTTTTGTTTTTCAGTACTAGGATGTTGAACTCAGGGCCTCACACTTGCTAAAGCAAGCACTCCATCACCAAGCTGCATCCTCACCCCCTTTATTATTTTAAAGCAGGGTCTCACTGCAATCCTCCTGCCTCTGCCCCCTGAGTCCTAGAATTACAGATGTGTACCACGGTACCAGCCTGCAACCATACCACTGTGGTGTCCGATCCCGTCAGATCTTGGAAGCTAAGCAGGGTCAGGCCTGGTTAGTACTTGGATGGGAGACCTCCTGGGAACATTAGGTGCCGTAGACTTCAGAGAAGGACTGGGCAACCCACTCCCAAAAAACAATCAACCATTGAAAACCCTATGAATAGCAGAGAAGCACTGACAATAGTGTTTTGCCTGTTGTACATAGGGTCACTAAGAGTTGGACACCGACTTTACAGTACCTAACAACAACCATGGAACCTAGTTTGTTTGTTTGTCTGAGAATCACCCACACTCTGTCTCTCCAAGGATTTATGTCAAACTACATCATGAACTTCAAAGAATGAGTGGCTTGTATAAAATTATCCTTAAAAGTCTATGAGACTGTTTGAATCTCCCTTACCTTAATGAAAATACATTTTTTTCTTGTAAGGAAACATAAAACATTTTTAAAAGTCTGATATAAAGATTTAATAGGAAAAGATATATATATTCCCATGGCCCAAACATTATGAACAGTGTTTAATTTTCCAAATACATAGCAAGGCAGAGTCTAGGGCACAAAAGGCTGGATGCTAACATGGAGAAGTGTGGCAAGAGGCAGGCCCAGTATTTGGTGACTGCTTCTTTCCCAATTCACAGTGTCATCTTGGAGCTAAATAAAAGCATATATGAGATGAAACAGAATTTTCTAAGGAAAGGTATTATTATCGTACGGAGTGTACATCAGGTACACCTGCATAGGGCACATATATAATTTTCCCTTTGCCTTTAAGAGACTGGCCAGAAGCACAGTGTCAAACACATATGCATTTAGGACATATTATAATAATAGCTATTATATATTGCATACTTAATACTAGCCAGGACCAGAGCTAAGCCTTTGGCTATTATTAACTCATTGATGTCTCCAATCACCCCATTTTATAGATGAACACACTGAGTTGCAGAGTCAGATATCCAGGAACTGGGAGTGGGAGGAGATTTGAACACAGGTTCTATTTGACAAAAAAATTCATGTTCAAATTCGTGCTTTAAACTACACCAACATATTGCATTGTTAGATGCGCCTGACATCTAAAAGGAACTGAAAATCTTTTGCTGATTTCCTAAAACAATTTTTGGCTTTAAGCAGATTCTTGCAGGAGCAACTGCAGGTCTGAGATGGGATGGGGCTCATTTAAGTAGGCCTGCCATGGGTGATGGACTCTCAGAGGGCTTTGAGGAACACAGAGGAGAAAAAGCAGGAGGGCTCAGATTTTTACAGATGTTTGTCAGAAAGCAAATGCTTCAACAGCAAAGTCTCCATGTGGAGGTTTTTCGAATAAAGATGCACTTTGAGATAAAAGTATTTTCCTGAGATTTATATTACTAGAGTATGGATGAAAATCTTATCCTATTTTACAGGTACCCCACATGCTCCAAACCTCTAAGAATTCATGGATGTAAGACAGTGAGAGAGGGGTTCCTGATATGGCCAATTCAATCCCTCTCTGGCCTAGCTCATTATATTCCCTGGGGGAAACATAGGTAAGAATCTCATTCAATATATCTTTGAAGAGAGAAATTAAAAAGTAGTATTGAATCAGTAAAAATGATCAAAGTAAAGTGAACCATCCTTTCAAGATATTTAAATTGGCTGCAACATGAAGGACATTCAACCACAAGAAATTTAGCTTGGTTTGGCCCAAATGAGAGTATTCCTCTATTATAATGTTCAGTCCATTTCCCTCTATATAATAACTGCCCAAAGTGAAATTTTGGTTTTCTTTTGGTCAGGTAGCCAAAAGCACAATGATATTAGCCTCTGGGTTAAGAAAAATCTCAAAACTTATAATTAAGTAATTATAAATACATAATTGGTTTGTTATTGTAATAACCATCATATTTTAAATGTCTCCATTCTCCTATAAAGCCAATGAATTTATCTTTTTTGAATTATCCTAATTTCTATCCTTCAAGAAGTTGTATATTTTATATTAAATGATGTTACATGTTGAACGTTTTATTCTTCCTAATAGTAAAATAAGACATTATCTTCATTCTTTTAGAATGTTCAGTTAGTAGAAACACATTTCCTCAGCTTATAGCCACAAATTCCTTGTGAATTTTGGTAGCTTTTAAATAGCATTCCTGAATTTTTTTTTTTTGTGAGAAAACTGCAATCGTATTGAAAATGATACAATTTTACATCTGTAAACCTTCATTCTCAATACCACCTTCCAAAAAATGATCTACCAGGAAGGTTTTAGTTTTGTTGTTGTTGTTAGGTGTCATCAAGTCAGTGTCTGACTCCAGTGACCCTACCTACAGGTGAAACAGTATTAGTGGTTCTCTGCTATTCATAGGCTTTTCAATGGCTGGTTTTTTTTTTTCCGCGGGAGGGAGCTGCATTGCCAGGTCCTTCTCCTGGCAATGCCTAGAGCACCCGGTATTCCCAAATAGTCTCCCATCCAAGTACTACCCAGGCCCGACCCTGCTTAGCTTATGAGCTCTGACAGGATCAGATGCCACACTGGTATGGCTACAGGCTTAGTCCTGTTAGAAATCACCAAATTGGTTCTCTGAACCTTGACCTGACCCAGCTGTCATGCACATCTGCAAACATTACTTATTTTTGAACTCTTCATTTAGTTTTTAAATAGAGAGGGTTTATAATCCAGTGGATTTTCCACTAGGAAAACGTAATAGTATAAAATGTCAGAATGATGAATGCCACCAAGTGAACCAGCTCCACTGATTTCTTTCTTCAAAAGGTCACCAGCCACCTCCTGCTGCCAGTCCAGCTTTGCTCACTGTGGGGAACAATGCCTGCAGTATTACTTAAATTGTGATTAGGGCTGAGGCTATCTTTCTTCAATTTTAAAACATACAATGAAGATGCTCAGTAGTTATGTTATAGCTTCTCATAGCAACTAACACTAGTGATTAGACATTTAACTACTGTAAAGTTCTCTGGTCCTTTGGGCTCCATGACACTATCATCTCTTGTCTTTTCTCCTGTTTCAGTTCTCTTATGCCCATATTCTTCGGAGGTGCCTTAAAAGTCTATTTTCCTCTCTTCCTCTCTTTGGTAAGCCCATGTTTAAGCACCTACTATGTGTTTGGTGTCATGCAAAGTCCAAAGTCTCTACTTTTAAGAATAAGGAATAAGTAGGAAGGAAGCAGACCTATAATAAAGTTATTGCAATACAGAGTGGCTACTCTGTGCAGAGGTGACACTGAAAAGATACTTGGTTAACTCTTCCTACTGGAGAGACAGGTGGGAAGGAATGGGTTCTCAGAAGAGAAGGGGTTCACAGGGCAGCTAGGAAACCTGTGCAAAGGCACTAAGGAGTGATGCAGCACAGAATGTCTGCAAACTGCCAAATATAGTTGCCTTCTGTATCTCTGGGTTCCACATCTGGAGAGTCAATCAACCGTGAATTGAATATATATATATTAACATATATATTTTAAACTCTTCTCCTGTCATTATTCCCTAAACAAAATAGTATAACAACTATTTATATAGTATTTACATTGTACTAGGTATTGCAAGTAAAGTTGAGATGATTTAAAATGTACAGGAAAATGTGTGCAAGTTCTATGCAAATACTACGCCATTTTATACATAAGGGAGTTGAGCATATGCAGATTTTAGTATCTGTTGGGTGTCCTGGTGCCAGTCACCCTGAGAGACAACTGTATAGCAATCTCACATCTACCCTGGGGACTTAAATCATGCAAAATACAGACAATGGAAAAAAAATATTGAGCAATTCTAGAGAATAAAGGGCTGAAGGAAAAACAATCAGTAGTGTTACAATGGGACTGGGGTTTATCTCAGTTGGTAGGTAGAGTATTGCTCTGTATTCTCTGAGGACCCAGGTTTGCTCCCCAGCACCTCAAAAATGGAAAAAGGACCTGGCAAGCTACTGCCAAAGCAATCTGGAAACAATCAGCCAATGAAAACCCTGTGAGGGTCACTATGAGTCAGAACAAACTCAAGGGCACCTAACAACAACAACAGTGTTATTGTGTATTTTTATGTATGAACTAGACATCTGGAAGAAACCTACTTTAAAAAAAAAGCCTATTTTTAAAAATTGGCTCTAATCCCTTAAAACAAGTTGGAAATTCCTAACACAATGTAAAATGACATTTAAAAAATCTGGCTACAGTCAGTAACCTTTCTCCTGAACCATCTTTATTTATCCCAGAAACTGTGATAGAGGGATTTGCTGAAGCAGACAGTTATACAAGTTTATAATGTCATGCAGACTGTACCTTTTTAAAGAGCTTCAGAACCAGTTCTTACTGGCTTGCAATCCAAGTTCATTTGCACTTGCATTCCTTCTTGTTCAATTTTGCAAGTCTCAGCAAAATGCCAGTGACTGGCTGGCCTTTTCTCAGACTAAGGTAAGGCTTAAGGGAGAGTGTTTTGGCTTCTTTAATGAAAGAGTACAATGTAAACAAATCTTCCTCTCTAAACTACTCCTGACACACTCACAAGGTCTGGGACTCAAAAATAAAAACAAAAACAAACAAACAAAAAACCCTGATAGTATATGTCTTACTCTTCTGTTCAAGGGATTGAACTGAAATTTGCATTCATAAAAGAACTGAAGATTTTGACATTTTTTGGTCCAAATACTAGACAATGTGACCTCAAACAGGTGGATCCCAAAACCAGGTTGGTAAGTGACTACTGTAACTGAAATGGCTGGAGGATTAGTGGATTCCTCATAAGTCATTCCCACTTATGATTTCAACTTTCACCTGTGCTGCTCACGACAGTCAAGTCCAAGCTCTGTCCCAGGTATCTCCACAATGTTCTCAATCTCGATACTCACAGGAATTCTGACTATGTCCTGGTTGGAAGTCCAGCGTGTACATAACTGGTGCCTCCAAACCTGCAGCTCCTGAGTTCCTGGATTTCTGACTTTACTAAACGGTTACCATTATTTACTCTGTGACCTAGGCTAGAAACCAGGGAATTACTCTGACTGAATGAGGCCATATTTGCCCCTTTAATATCTTTTTGTTTGTGTCCTCCACCCTCGTGTCATTGCCCAGTGGGAGCATTCATTACGTCTTTCCTGAGCTATTGCTTGAGACTCTCAACAGGTCTGGCCACTTCTAGGCTTAGTTACTTAGGCGTTCCACCTTTGACATGGCATCTTGATCCTTCATAACTTAGCAAACTACCCCGGGCTAGCCTATCTCCTACTTTTGAATGCTGTTAAGAATTGGGAAGAACATCTCTGATGCACTGAGCAGTTCCATAATCATAAGGCTGATTTATACAACATGCATCTCTTAATGCACTATAATTACTTTAGCTCTTATTGCAACCTTACCTCCCTCTTGCCTTCGTGGGCTGACCAATCAAAACTCTCAAACTCCAACACCTACCTTGCTTAAAAGGAGGTCTTTCCTTTCCGAGACCTGAGAGAATGACTTGAAATGCATCATAAGTCCTCAGTGTTGCCCCCATTAGATTTCATTTTGCTTGTTTCAGCTTTCAGTCCCACCTGCACTTTCTCTCACATTTGAGGTTTTGTTTGGAGGGGAGAGGGAAGAGAGCAGAGAGGGTGGTATTCAGAAATGTATTTTGATCATTTTTATTCAGAAGACTTCTTTGATCAAAAAATCTAATTATAAATTTTGGATCTGGATAAACTAAGATGAAACCAATAAATGTTCTGGTGTCTTGGTTTTCTTGTCTAGAGAAAGGAAGTCACTTTTGTTTCCTTCATCAATGCCTTGTCTGAGTCTACTAAATAATGGTTGGTGCCCTCAGATGAAAGATGCTGTAGGTACATAAAATACATAACTGCAACCGAGAAATTACACAAATACCCATAAATGCTAGTTAGTATTTTTCTGGCAAATTAAATAATACATATACAATATAATATCATTTTCATAGATTTCATCTGATGATAGACTTTGTGTACATGATTCCTCCACACTGGGTATGGACTAGACCTGGTAATTGCTACATTGACATAAAACACCTGGCATATCTGGTGGGGAGAAGGCTTGGCTCTGCAACCATGGTGAGTGAATGGGCAGAAATATATCAGTTGGTTGGGCTTATTGTAACATATCAACATTCCCTCCTGGACAGAGAGGAAGGAGGATCTCAAGTCTTTCAACTGAGGAATATATGTGTGTGTGTGTGTGTGTGTGTGTGTGTGTGTGTGTGTGTGTGTCTGTGTATATATATATATATATATATGCATGTGTATGCGTATATAAATACACATGTATTTGTGTGTATATATACACACATGTATATATACACACATGTATATATACACACAAATACATATGTACATATATGTTATATAGTGTATATATATATTAAACACTAGCCATGAAAAGCAAAGGTTGTAGAAGGCGGGAAAGAGAGGGGGAATAATGTAAAGGGATAAAGAGAGAAAGGGGGAGAGGATAATCTCAAATTAAATGATGCAACTTTATGAATACATGGGACAAATAGGGGAATATAACCCATAAGTGCATACAAGTTTTACCACATATTAATCAAAGGGCTCATAAACTTTGTAAGTTGATGAAAGTGTAACCAAAAGTGATGTAATAGTTGTACATGGAAATGTTGTTGTTGTTGTTAGGTGCCGTCAAGTCGGTATCCGACTCATAGAGACCCTCTGTACAACAGGGGAAACAGGATTGTCAGTGCTTCTCTGCTGTTCATAGGGTTTTCAATGGCAGTTTGATTTTTGGGAGGGGGTTGCCAGGTCCTTCTCCCAAGCCTACAACTTCTGGTGTTCCCAGGCGGTCTCCCATCCAGGTATTAACCAGGCCCGGCCCTACTTAGCTTCCGAGATCGGATGGGATCATATGCCACAGGGCTACAGCTGCAGGCGCACATGGAAATAGCAAATACTTTATTACTCTGTACCCCACAAACATTTATCAATAAAGGAAAAATATTTTTAAAAGAGGTAAACAAGAGAGGAAAACAGAGCAGAATGGAATGGAATGGAGCATAGCATGGCACAGGGGAGAAGAACAGAGAAACTTGTCAGTGCTACAGCTGCCCATAAGGCTGCCAGGGAGTCACATGCTATTCTTGTAAGTGCACTTGGGAGGGAGAGGCCCGATCCTGTAAGAATGCACACTTGGGAGGGACTTATAGCTGGTGAAGCTTTCAGGTATCTTGGTTAGAACTTTTGGCAGGAAGGGAATGCCTCTTCTCAATGTTGCTGTTATTGTTAGGTGCCATTGAGGTTGAGTGGGGTCCAACTCATACAGACCCTGACAGGGTTTTCATTTGGGCTTATTGTTTTAGGATTGCTTCAGGAGTGGATTGCCATATCCTTCTCCTGTTTTTGCATTGCTGGGGACCGAACCCGGGTCCTCAGAGAATGCAGAGCAGTGCTCAACCAACTGAGCTAAATTGTAGCTGTACATAAATGCTTTCTGCAAGATACCCACACCCTTAAATAACCCCCCCAAAAAACTCATGGTTCACGAAGTTTAATGTAATCCATCCTTTGGTCTGTTGGTATTTGTTTTGGCTTCTCCACAACAACCTTCAACAAGTTCCTTAAACTAATAGAGGATATCTACAAAAAAACCAGCAGATGATGTTATACATAATGAAGAAAGACAATGCTTCCCCTCTAACATTAGGAACAAGTCAAGAAAATTCACTCTTCCCATTTCTACTTAACATTGTTTTGGAGATTCCATCTAGTGTTACCTGGCAAGAAAAAGAAACAATAGAAATCTAAATTGAAAAGGAAGAGGTAAAACTGTATTTGTACATAAAATGATCATCTATGTAGAAAATCTGCTGGCATGTATAAAAAAAGTTACAAGAACTAATAAGTGCATTCATCAAGGTTGCAGGATATGAAATAAATCCACAAAAATCAAGTGTATTTCTCTGCAGTGAAAAACTGGAAAGTGAGAGAGGAGAGGGGAAGATGAAGGATTGAAAGTGCCCTCTGTGAGATGCAGTGAGTCAGGAGAATCAAAACTGAAATACAGGCTTTATTGTGAACAGAGAAAAATAGCAAAAAAGCAGAGAATGCGAGGGAGTTGAGAAAGTAGTCTTAGCAGCTGGTAACAAAAGACCTCCATAGAGAGATGGAGTGAGTGAGATCTGCCACAGAAACACAGCTCTCAGTGTCTCAGTGGGGAAAGAAAATCTCCACCCAAAAAGGTAATCCAGTGCCCTGGCACTGTAAAAAAAAACCTGGCAATAAACATGGACTAATCACAGACCACGGCCTCCGGAAACACTGTGCCACAGCATCCCAGGCTGGAATGGACACACATGCAGTTGCAAACGGTAAGATAGCCAGAGCCACTTTCACTTTTGCTTCCACCAGGATGGGGCACACTTAAGTTGATGCAGCATCCAGGCAGGCCCTAGAGGCATCCTAGTTGCCAAATTAACAAATAAACACTTCGGCATGCCACGGCCGAACTGGCCAGAGGAGTAAGTTACGGCTGGGTACCCGCAAACACAGATTTCCTAGGCATGGCCCAGCTATAGTCTGAATGCTGTGTATCCCAGAACCACTGAGCCTGTCAAATCTGCAGAAACTGTTTTGGGGTAAAGAAACACACACATAGCTGAGTGGTGGTGCAGATCCCAGGGTCAGGATGGTTCAGTGGGCAGAGGACTGTGATCATCTGTAGGACAAAAGGGCTCAAAGAAAGACCACCCTACAGGTGTACTGAAGGAAAAAGAGGGCCCACTCCCACACTGCCAATGGATTTGCAACTGTGGTGTGGCGTGAAGGCTGTTATTAGACAACAACCAAAGGGTAGGTGGGACTTACTAAGAAGGACCTCAACAGACACCTGTGCTATGCTATGCTCCTTCCCATTCCATTCTGCTCTGTTTTCATCTCTCTCTAACTTCTTATTTACCTCTTTTTTAAATTTTATTTTTTCCCTCTAGTGATAAATGTTTGTGGGGTACAGAGTAATAAAGTATTTGCTATTTGGGTTTTTTGTTTTGGTTTTAGTTTGGTTTTTTCCTCTATTTTTTATTTTTATTCTTATTTATATTTTTTAAAATTTGTACAATTTTTTCTCTTTTTCTCTTCCTTTACTTAAACTTTATTATTTTCCTTATCTCTCTCAGTCAAAATTTAAAACATTTTTCCTCTTAGGTCTTTCCAGATAATTGATAATAATACTTTTAATATGTTGCAAATTTGTTTGTTTAAAAGAATTGGAGAACTTTCATGTTTGTATTTGTTATACCTCTTACAATGTTTGTATAGCCACATTATATATAGGGAATAAGCAGATTTATATTTTTGCCTGCTCTTTTCTCCAACACTCCCCTTTCTGCTTGCTTTTCTTCCTTACTCCTATCTAATCCTGTTCTTTCCCTCCTCCCTACCCACCTGTCCCACTGACTTCCATCACTCAGCTATTGATTGATACCTTTACTATAAACAGTATCTAACTCCCAAACAGACTCATAACTGTCCCTACCAATCCCTTTCCATAGATAATTTGTTAAACAGCACCTGGCCTCAAATTAGATTAACTGTAATTATGTGATTTTGATTGACGTTATCATTTTAGCAGCAGACTGCTTTGTATGCTCTGAACAATACGAGGGATCAAGATCTCAAAAGAAGGCATTTAACCAAGGATACCTAAAAAAAAATAAAGCAAAGATAACCATACTAAGAAATGTCCCCAACCCAACCTAGAACCATACAAACATAGGAAAATGTAATAAAAAGAGAACCCTCCTAATAACCATAATGCTTCAATAACTGAAATGAAAGATACCTAAATGATAGAAATGTCAAAGAATTTAAAG